>JAHZMX010003077.1:0-17204 GCA_027743895.1 Seira musarum
ATGTAGGGTATCGTAGTCATATTAAAAGCGGCAGTCAGTAGCGAACGAGGATGAGAATCCAAAGAATTTCATTTTCCCTTCATTCTCTTTGCTTTTTTTGGATGGCTCTTCTGCTTCAACTGAAGGAATGAGTGAGTGAGAAAAGAGTTGTTCGTTCGTTCGTGCTTTAGATGTGAACGTAGAACGTTTTCACCGCTACAACAGCATAAAGCCTTATTCGTACTCTCTTTTTGCGAGGATGATGGTGCATTGACCCTGCGTTTCGGACGATGCATGGCAGAAAGCAGGAAGGATACGGCGTGAAAAATATATCGAAATTTTTTTGTCCAGTCAACCAAGCAACTATGTATTTGGCCCATATTTGAAAGAAAAAGAAAGTTTTCGCTTTTCGAGACTGAAAAGACAGAGAGGGATGTTATCACGGGGAAAATAAGATTTGCTCTGTGGGACACTTTGCCAACTCTGGAGAAAATGAAAGTAAAAGGTGCTATGCCGAGGGGAAGTGAAAGTAAATGGAAGAAAATGGATTTATTTTGAAGGTGATTTCATATGAAAATTCCATGTAAAACCGTTGTAACGTGTGTGTGTATGTGTATTCAGCACAAGAGTAAAAAGTTTTTGCGGCATAGAGAAGGGAACGTGTGTGCGAGTACTTACATGTGTCTCATGGAAAACCTCTTTAAAGACACAAAATGGATTAAAAAGCCTATAATTATTATTACGGATAGTGATTACTACAAATACAATGGGACAGGTTTAGTGCCTTATTCTTGCTACCAAGATCCAACCTCTTGTGATGAAAGTATTTTTTGAAACCAATGTGGTTCCGGTAACTGGGGCAGTGAAAGTGGATATTCTGAAAGTTGCTTGGAAGAGCTTTTTGCAAACTTCAAACAGAGAACTGTAGCATGTATCAGTCTTTTTAAGCTTTGTGACTAGCAATTAATCATTAAAAAATGTAAGACATCTCTCGCTTCCATTATTGAGTATCGGTTATACAGTTCAGGAGATCATCTTCTTTCCATCAGTCTCTTTAAGCTTTGTGACTAGCAATTAATCATTAAAAAATGTAAGACATCTCTCGCTTCCATTATTGAGTATCGGTTATACAGTTCAGGAGATCATCTTCTTTCCTCATTACCTAATTTTTGCGAGAAAGGTGTGGTCTTCAGAGATACAAATCTCCGGAAGCATATGAGAAAGTTCCACCGCGACATATTTTAGTGGTGACGCTGGCTATTTACGCTTGATTTCAGTAGAAAATGGGTGCATACTGCGGTTCACAAAGTGACCGCGTGTGTTCCCTAGTTTCCGAGAACTTTTTGTCGTATTCACGGAAACGACATGTTTTCCTCTAGGTTGTACTGTTGTTCCGTTTTCTCACTTCTCTTTTCACATTTTCTTCCCTCTCTGCCCAAGTAAATTCCTTTAAAGGAATCCGTTACCACAACTGTCTTGAAAATAATGGCGATTAAGTGTAGTTGATGTTAGTTCAATTCAGGCCAGTATTTATTCTTCATGCTGCTGTTGCTATTTGATGATAATGATATAATGATGATGATGAATATTATTGCTCCGATGCTCCTCAAAGCAGACAAGCCGACTCAGGTGGAGTGAGTTGTTTGGGTACACGGGTATGAGAGGAGATTCGAAGGAATGCAATTTTTCTAGTGAGAGATTACATTTCGCTCGACTCAACAACACAAAGACAAGAATATCGCCAAACAAAAAATATATTTTTGCAGACAGTCAACAGGATGATAAAAGTGTAGATGTGATATACGTGCTACTACAACTCCATCAAAAATCCAATACAACACTAGATTCTTTGAGCATATGATGGCTTAGGCATTGATAAAAGAATATTTTTTCTTATCAATAGAAATAGAAAAAAACAATATCTGGTCTTCTGCACATAATCAGAATGATATTATGATGATGGTGGAGATTTTCTTGAGCAAATATTTTCTGTAGAGACGTTTTGTTCAGTGAACATACATACATTTTTTTGTTTTTATTGTTGCTTACACATGGATAAAGAGTAATGCATACAGACGTTGGGATGATGATCATTAAGAGTTTTACACGTTACAACAAAGTACGTATTATATAGTTGTCCAAAAAAGACAATAATTTTGGTTCAGGATAACTCTTGCATGTATTTAATTTTAATAGGGAACAAAAAATCCTTTTGTCTCGCAGTGTGTGTGAGTGAATTTCTGATTTCTTCATTTTTCCATACGACTCAACTCTCATTTATATTTGATTTGACTCATTTTTAGTATTGCGAACGAAGTCTGCATTGGTTATCTGGGCATATGTATTGATAATCCATCGAACGAAAGCATTGGTTTTTTGTGGAGGTAAGAAAAAAAGGAAAATTGCAAATTAAAAAATGTATCTTGTCTCTCAAGCAAACCAAACTAGAGCCAGACAAAGACACACTCACTCACTTGAAGTAAAGTCAGTCGAAGTTTTTTTTTTTTATTTTTGCAAATTCTCTTTGTGAAAAAAATGTATCAAATTGAAGTTGAAGCTTCTTGTAGATTTTTTAAATCTCATACTTTTAGGTCTAGTAAAAATATGAGTATGCCTAAACATGCTAATAATAATATTACATGGGCAGAACATTAAGCACATAACATCATACCTAATCGCATAATAAATATCGCAAAAAAAATACCAAGGCAAGCAGGAATATATTAGCTGCTGCTACAAAGACCATCGGAGCAAGTAGTATGCTTAGGTATAATAAAATAAGAATTTTTTCTGTCTTTTTCAACTTGAGGCTTGTGTATGAAGTAGGCATAATCATCATATCATGGTTCTATTTTAGCAAAAAAAAAAAAAAAAAAAAAAAAACTTGCGAGTGTGTGGACTGTGGAGTGAGTGGTGTGGAGAGTGGCGATATAAGTTTTTATGGAGAGTTGGAGTATACTCCTTCGTGCATTCTTTTTTCATATCACACACACTCGCAATAAGTTTTTTTTTTGCAATACAATCTTTATCGAACAAAACTGAACCTCTCTTCTCAGACATGAGTCGACCTAGCTTTAAAAAAAACTGCAAATGTTGTATGTGCTTGGATATAAAAAAGCACACAGAAAAAGTGGATGATGTTGATGATGATGGTGGCTTCTCCTTGTTCTATGTGGATTGTGGATAAGATGGAACAAAGTCTGCACAAAGACTTTTCATATAGAGGTGTGCAAAAAAGGAATAGAAATAGTGTGCATATTTTATAGTGATTGTAGTAGCAGCAAACAGCAGCGGAGACTTGAGAATCCAATCCAATCCACACATGCTGAAATTTTATATTCCTCTCTTATGGACAATATAGCGAAAAAAGGAGCTGAGCAATTTTTTTTGGCAATAGGAGAATCAGCGCAAAAGAGAAGGAGGAGAATAACCTTTTTGCAAAGAATCATCTGTTCTCTCCTCAACAAACACTGCTCACTTCTCTTCTTTTTTCTTATTTCTTCTTTGGCAAAAAAAAAATAATAATAAAAAAGTCTTTTATATTTGGTGTATATATAATTTTTTATCTTTCTTCTTACATACTATTCCTAATATCTTCCTCTCCATGAACTGTTTATATGCGATGAAAAAAAGTAGTTGAATGTGGTACAGGAGTCCTCTCTCAAGATCTCTCTCGCTCTCTTCGAGGACTCTGTGTGAGAGGAGAAATTTCGAAAAAAGAAGTTGTCTGGAAGGAAATAAAAGAGGAAAAGAAAAATTATTGTTTGGTGAAGGAACACTAAATTCGAAAGGAACGATGATGCCATGAATGGAAGAGGTGCGATGATGAATGTTTTCATTGCTTTTATTTTCTCGTGAATGTGTTGTTCTTCTTCTCGAGGTGGTGGTGGTGGCAGTGGATAGAATAGAATAGCTGCTGCTGGTAGACTTCTTCTTTTCGTTCCTCCTTTATCGTCAGGAAGTGAATAGGGTAGTTTTGAAATCAGACAGGCAGATGTGCTTCGCGAGACAGACTGAAGAAAAAAAGGTGATGTTTTCCTTGGGGTGTTTTGAATGATTCGCTGGAATAGAAATAGGGCAGGAGGGTGCTAGGGTGTGCACGAATTACTTTCATTCAAGCTCTCTGGAAAGAGAATTAGGAATACGAATGCTAATGATACGTAGGGTTAGAGTTGCTTAATAGTGTAGTCGTGAAGAAATTCTCGAAAAGGGAGGGCTCAGAATCAATCAGGAATGAATGGATTTTACATGCATACAAAATTCATGTCTATTCATATTCATTGTCCAATCCTTTTGCTCATTTCAATTTTTAACGTGAAACTTTCTGTGGTTACTTTTCCAGTGAGTTGGAGCGACAGAGACTTGCCAAGACATCGGGGGTACGAGGAAACAACATAAAGTGCTATTTTACAATCTCCGATGGTGCATCAACAGTCAAGCTAACTCATCCAGATCCTTGTCCAGTCAAACTTCCCTTCAATCAACCCTGTTTTTTACGGGAAAACTTATTGCTGAGTAATTTGATTCTGTAGCGGGTGGCGATGCGGTTGTAATTAGACTACATGTAGCAATCAACTTATCTCCGCAACCCCGAGGAAAGTAGGGAAGGTTTTCGGGAAGGAAGAGGAGGATAAAGCTTTCTTAGCATTTGTGTTCATTATTACATCTTTCACTAGGAATTTTTTGTCTTCAAATTTTGGTATGTGCACAAAACCATATGCATTGGAGCACGTTTGTTTGAAACTTTATATATATTTTTATATAATGTATTGGGTTTTTCAGGTGTACATTTCCTTATCCTGAAAATACTGATATTTTGGAATTCACTGCCAAATTATACTGCCACCAAGATAAAGTCTTAATTTTTGCTACCAAACAACACATGCCTAGCCAAGCTGCCTCAAGGATTCAATAAATCAACGTTGAAATTCAATAAAAATTACAGTGAAAGTGATGTTCATTAATTCAGCTCATGTAAAGAAATTTTTCTGTATCAAAGTTCAGCCATGAAAACAATCGTTAAAGGTCGCGACAACCGCAATCTTTTCATTCTCCATGTTAAAAGAACCGACCACTGAAAGCGTTCAGTTCTTCAACTAAAAATGTAATCAAAGAAGAAAGAGTGTACGATTTCCTTCCCATGCGACATTTCGTCGAGAGTAATTTAAGTGAAAATACAACGGCACTGAAGAAGAATCAGAAGGGAGAGAATTCGCAATCTTTCCAAATGAAAGCGAATTCCTTCACTGTGAAGCTTTCTTGATTGAAAATAAGCAAACCCGTTCCCCCGACAAATTAAAATTGCGGGAGGATCTCAGCTACCATTTTGAAATTCTATAATGGCTAGGAGAAAACACAGATAATGCAAATTTTGGCGTAGGAACGTTTGCAAAAATATAGGTGAAAAATCTGCAAGCCGGAGTCAAGATAAGAGTGAAGAAAAGATATCAACATTGTTCGTCTTCACTAAAAATCATCTTTAGACCTCAACTTACTTTTTCTCATCAATCAGCACCTTCGTGTCCATAATTTTCGTTGAAGAAAGTCAGAATTAGCTGATTTTTTTAGTCAAGAGCATTTTGTTTACCTAATTTTGTTAACGCACCGCATGATACTACATCCTACCGCAAAACTTCACATCGAGGAGAAAGAAGAAGAGGAGCAGTTGTTTTCATAGATGCTTTCACTTTAGTAACCGTTAGTGATTCAGTACCTGGATAACCATAGCAACAATAAGAATAAAAATGACAGAACAATTCACTACGTCTTCTTGTAGAAAGATCTAAAAACCAATCAAGATTTATTGCTTCTAAAAAAATTAAATAAAATAAAAAAGACTAAAACTACTGAAGTTTTGTTTTGTTTACATTTTCAAAGACTCGATGTAAACGTTTTATGTCAATCAAGTTCGTTGCTTTCTAAAGAAATTAGAATTGTTTGGAAATATTTTTGAAGAGAACTTATAATAGTTTAAAAGACATAAGTGTAGGAAGACAGAGGGAAGACCTTATTTAGTTTTTAATTGTTCACCGTTATCCCCCCACTGAACCAAAGTCTCGTGTGAGGACAAAGCAGTCTATCATGTCCGACGGAGATAGCGGAGATGACCAGCCTTCCAGCCGTCGTGGAGCAGGTAAGATTAAATGAGTTTTTTCCTACTTCTGTGATACTATAATCAAGTAGCTCTGCTTCGTAAGGGATAAAAATTATCTTGTACTCAGTCAAAGATCTTTCTTTAAATTTTAAATCTTTATCACGTTTTAAACAAGAATGTATATGGAATTTCTGAATTTTCGTTTTTATTGAGCAATCCGTCAATGTGCATTAAATAATGATCTCACCGATTAGTATTGGATTTCGGTTTCAGGCACATTTAAAAACTTCCTGCAACAGTCAGTCGTCTCCGACCATTCAAGACAGCTGTTAAAGGGAATGCTGAGATTATTATTGCAAAAGAACAAAAGGTAGTGTAAAAAGAGCAATCAATTTGGGTTTAATGGCTTAGGGGCTGGTCAGAAACCGAGTCACTTATGCACGAGGGTAGAATGGCGTCAAGCGAATAATTATTTTTTTGAAGATACATGTGCTATGTATATGTTTACGTTCAGTAGTTGTCTTCCGGAACGCCTTACTTTTACTAGGATTTTTTTATCTGAACACTTTTCTTGTCATCTCAAAACTATCAGAAATCGTTTTGAAGTAAAATAACTAAATAATGGATCATTTATTTTTTTTCTTCTTTTCGATAGTAATTTCTAAACCATTTTCAGACTTTAAAAAATCCTTTCCCTGAAAATTTCTTAAAATATTGTACAAAAACAATGCAAAAATGTTCGTATTTTATGGTAATTTTAGAGAATGAGATTCCTAATTCCTACCATGCTTGAATAGGAAGTTTCTCTTCTTTGGCTGAAGTTTATTTACTCAAATTATTTGTGTCAGGTATAAAACCTTTGATCATTGATAGTGCAGAAAACAGTAAAAAAAGAATTATTATTGAAACCACAAGAGTAGTAGATCAAAAGACAGGCGAAAATGTCTGCAATCTGGTCTATGTGTATTACTTTAGAATGGGTGATTTTTTTTCTATTGTATGCATTTGTTTTTTTAGCAAATCCGTCATCCACTTCTGTGCTATTTCTATGACTGAACAAAATATTTTTAAACATTTGTCCTAGTCTGTGCTCTGTATACCTGTGCCGTGCTCGTTCGTTCGTGCAGCCTAAAAAGGATTTTTAAGAGTTTTTATTGTCTCATTTTTCAAACTCTTCTCAACAATAGCAATCGGCAGCTTTTTGAAGTGCATTGCATTGTTACTATTTACATAGGCACATCACATAAGATTTGTTATGTCGAGAAAATTGTTTGATGGGATATGATGTTTGGTTCTAATAAAAAAATAAGAATTCATGCAATAAGAAACATGATCAACATCTCTACATTCTGCTTCCACTATGAAAGATGTCTCGTCATAGACAATCTATTTTAACCATTTTTAAATTTTCGTCTCTTATTAGTTTGATTGGTACGCAGTAAATTTACGTATACATAATTGCGCATTTCGGAATTGCTTTTGTTCGTACTTCGTATAGGTGCATATCGTACATATCGAAGTACTAGTGCATATATTACTGTATTACACCTGCCACAACACAATTTTTATTGCAGATAAGGTATTTGTGATGTAGCTGACTCGACCACACTACAAAGAATGGCTATTTCCAAAAGTATTAAAAGTTCTTTTTTCTTTGAAGCGTTTGTAATAGTTTACGATGATGGCATTACCTAAATAATACTTGCAAAAATTGCAAGGTTGTCTCTTGTCTCTGTCCTACACCAACTAGTTAGTTTCGAGGTAGTCCCTCACATTTTCTTCATCGACCGACGACTACGACGCCGTAATGGATTGGATAATTGCGTTTATATCATGCTATTTCATAATAATTCTGACTGTGTAGGTATTACATGAGATGAAACATTGCATTATTATTATCATGCGCGAGTATGCTCGCTTGCTCGTCGTACACTTACTTACGTGTTTATTGAACGAGAAAGAAACTGATAGTCTGAAAAAAGGTCATGTGTACGTTGCTCTAGGCTGTCGATATAAGTTGTCGTGTCTGGTGTGGTGTGGTCTCGACCATTTTAATCGAGAGGTGGATAACCTCTCTACTGCGCGGTTAAGTAAATAAACATTAAATTGGTAGGTGCTGCTGCTGTGATGATGATTTGATGTTGATAGCACTTTTAGGTCGCTTATCAGTGAAATACTGTGTCTAAAATTGGTCGTGAGATAAGTAATGCTCCATTTCGATCTGATCTCACTTTATTGAAAAGTATATTGAAGATTTTCATGAATATTTGGTCGAAAATAAAATATGTACACCTAATATTTTACACAGTTTAAAAACATAATAATAAGAATGTTTTATGCTGGTTGAGAACGACAGACGTCCTTAGATATGTTTAAACAATACATTTGGTGTAGTCGTGGTTTGGGTTTGATCCTAATTTCGGGGAAAGAAATGGGCTGCTCAGAAAAGTCAGAGTCCGCCATGGTATATCGTTTCGTGTCCAATGTCGATAAATTCAAGATGGACTAGCTGTGCGGTGAAGTTCCATCATACTCTTCTAATGAAAATGCAGTTTGTCACGAACCTTTAAATGATTTTCTTTCAGGTTTAGAATGACCAAATGCTTTGCAATCCTAATACAAACTTTTAATTGCAGTTTGCAGTTAATGTGAACAGCGCTTTTGTTTGAAGTAAGCAATTCAGCATGAATATGCCTTTTCAGAATAATAACCCGCATCGTTTCGTTAGGTAAACTTACGTTTGTCCAGTGAAATTTTAGAGCTGCTAAAAGGAGCTCTAATGACACTTGGCATAATTCATTATTGAGCTTGAGCAGCACGCCATGTAGACATAAGTTTTTAAATAAAAGTATCTCATATTACCCATGCATTTAGTCTACTTCAACATTGCGTTTTAGTTTTTACTTAAGTAATCACGTCTATCACGTTTTTAGTCTGATCAGATTTTTTAGATTACTAAGATAGTCCGATTCTTTTTTTGTAGTGAAAGATATATGCGGATTTTCATTCCCGATTAGTATTACATTTGACAAAGTACTTAAATGTTAATAAAAGGAATAGACGAATAGTAATATGTTTATCAGTCGCACACTCTTTTTGAAGCAGGTATTAAACGCTGAATCTAGATACGTCATCTAGCCTGAAGCTAAAAATAACAAAAAATGTCTGGACGCTATTTTTTGTCTGAATGTGTGCACAGAAGCGCAGCGAAATGGAGATGAGAAACAAGAAAAGCGTCTGGTGAGAAGTGAACCATTGAAATGAACTAGAAAAACATGGTGGATCGCTACTGCCGTAATTTTAAACCATTATTCCTGCATTTTTGCAATGTCGCCTTTTGTAGCAGACAAATGTTAAGGTCTGAGAAGGGAAATTGCTGAATGATTTATATTTGTACAAGCACATTAAATCGCGATATTTTTCTGATGTCACGACTTTGTGGATTTATTATACCTAAATTTGTCGGAATATCATTCATAAGGTATTCTTCCCACGGTGAAATATAAATAGTTTTCATTTATTTGCCGCGTGTATGTTTGCCCAACAAAATCAAAAGCAGACTTTCAACGGGGAAAAAATTGTAATCAGTAATCAGCTTATCGGATGCGTTATCTAACGTCTTTCATTGCAAACTATCATCCTGTCATAAATCAGACTTTTGTCTGTTAGTTCGTGTCGGTTTTTATATTTGTTTGGGAACTCGCTCGCTTGACATTCACATGAAAAGTAAAAGGAAGTAGAGGAAGAAGCTGCTGCGTGGACTGCAATTTATGCTTATCATCATCCACCTAGAGTGCAATAACGGAAGTGATATAGTAGACAGAATTGCACAAAAAGTGCACTATACTGTGAAATATAATATGTTATGAAAGCTGAGCAATATTAAGCAACCTATTTAAAGTTCATGCAATAATCCACGAAAGGATGTTGTTGTAGGTTCTCACACAATGCGTTCTGTCGTTCCCAAGAAATGAAGAGTGGATTATGTCGTCAGGGACATTGTTTTTGGTTACCCACTGTTTCACACGCTCCTAATTCTTGTTAAATATGTATAGTAGGGGAAAGGTCACGGGTTTAGTCGCAGAAAAATCTGGTTAAACAAAATCTGAACAAAAATTGCGATTATTCTAATTGAAAGTTATAATTCATAAAACTAGGGATAAACTGTTATCAAAGATTTTGTTTTAAAATAAAATGCATTACATTATTGTTGGAAAATTTGAGTGGTTTGCGTCATTTTTCATTAATCGTAGATCCTTTCCGTTTTTTAATTTTAGCTGCCAAAGATTGCGGATTTTTTTATCTTGATAAACGGGAACTGGAAACAGTAATAGGTTCTCTAAACTACCATTTCTCCAGTAAGCATCGAAGAAGACGCAAGTGTCAGTCGGTAGATGATATCTTAAAATGTTTGATAAAAAGTCTAGTCAAAACTTCTATGTTCACAGTGTATCACTACCACTAGTCTTACCTTATTTTTAGCTAATTAATTTGAGATGTATTTTGATACGGATTCTACTACGTCAGAAAATACGACATTTTGAAAACACCTCTGTCGATTTCTGCGTCTAATTAGCTGCTGTTAACTTATCCAATTCTTGATTAATTCGAACATCTAATTTGTCTTGAGTAAAAAGAACAGGTAAGGAGGAGGATTCCGAATAAAAGCCGACGATAAGTCTGATATTGGCTTGATCACTGTCCAACTTTTTATTTTCTATATATTCCGCTAGTAGTTTAAAATGAATGGGGGGAAAAGACCAAATACTTGCAAGTACGTAATAAAGAGAATTTGCGAATTCGGAATGATCATACTTATGTATTTTTTAAAATCTGTAGCGGGTGTGCGTATTGCGTATGGTACATTACAATCAATTCATATCATCATCACCATTGAAGATTCACTAACGAGTTCATGCAGTACTAGCACTTGACTTTGAATGATTGAATGTAATCATAATCATATACACTCTGTTTAATTAATTTCTCGTGAGATTAGGAACAAGGGATGAACTTGCGTTGATAATAAAAGGTGCAACGATCGCAATAAATTGGTAGATTCGGGAAAAATTGGACAATCCATCATCGTAATTAATTTTTTAAAAAATTTGCTTAGGGAATATGTACATGTGAACTGAACATTTAGGTGCAAGAAACCTTAAATTAAAAATACCAGATGGGGTAGCGGGAGTGATTATATGTTGATAAAACTCTATTCTTATGATTTGATTATGATGAGAGTAAAGACAGGGAGTTCAACAATTATTACATTGATGCTTGTACAACTAGACGGTATCTATCGTGCGAGGAACGTCAAGAGAAGTTTTAATAATTCGATTTACCACATAATGTTATCTAATTAACGAACTTTCGTGTAGGGTAGGTTAGAGATTTTTAATTGGTGGTAAACATACCCATTACGTTCTACTTGGGTGAGGATAAAAAATTGTTTTATGAATGGAAAACCTTTGTTTCTTGTGAATGAAAATGAAGAAGCTGAGGTTATGCAATTTTCACCCCCTCCATTTTCTCTTGCACTTTTTTATTTTCTCGACAATTTTCTTGATTTATTCCGCACTATCATTTCATATCATCACTAGTACATCTAACAGCTTCATGGGATTTCACTGTTTTCCATTCACTTTTTTTTACTAAAACACGATACACGTACATACTTCTTTTCTGATCTGAGGAAAGAGTGAATTGAATACATACTCAGTGCATAATTAAATTCTCCATTATCTCATGTACAAGTGAGTACTTTTTTACATAATGGTTGAAAAAGAAATGCACTTTTGCAGTTTTATGAATGGATGAGATGCTCTGATGCTTGTTATGATGCATTTAGATTATAGTAATTTTTGATGTTTTTCGATAAAATTCTAGCCCTTGTAGTGATAAGAAGGAGCAAAAGTGAATTTTTGTACGAAAATAGGAAGGATGTGAATTTGTGCACCTATTGCAAAACCACCGGAAGCGGCTGGTATGTTTTTTTACAAGAATGCTATTTTGTTTTTCAAAGCAACATCTTTCTAATTTTCTTTGAAAATCTGAATAAATTACACGCTAAAATTAACCTACACTTTCGTCATTAATATGCAAAAAGAAATTTACCCACTTCCATCAAAATCTAAATAAGTAGATACGCAAGATATACTTTGGCTTTTATATTTGAGGTTTCTTCATGCCAGATTCCAAATTTATCAGGTTTTATGATTGCCCCCAAAAAGTTGTAAGCAGGCAGTACAATATTTGTTTTACTCAGGTCGTCGTCGAGAATAATAATTTGGTTGAGTGACGCTGACGCTGCCATCCACTAGGTTTTTCAGTGCATATGCCTTGATCGACTCACTGAATACCCGCGGCAACTATAGATGGTATTTCATTCGTAATTTTGAGATGAAGATCAGATCAACAACACAAGCACAGCCTCCACCGCGCAGCCAAACAGCTTTATCTAATGATATTCGTCAGCATCATACCCCTTTCTCACATTTCGCAGAGAAAAAAAACTTGTTGGTTCACTGCATCTTTTCAGCGCAAGAAGAATCATGAATGAAGAGTGGAAAAACTGAAAAAGCCCCTGTATACTACTGTTGTTGCCTGCATGTTGTTCAGTTTGTTTCGAAGAGAATTCCTTGTGCAAGATATGATTTGCCTTCCTTTGTCTGTACACCGACGCTTTTGTCGAATACGAGATTTATTTTAAAACCTTTTTTCTTAATGGACTTCTTTCGCGAATGCCATAATATAATAACTGAACAATTCGCAAACGGCAAAGGCATTTTGCGAGGAAGTTGAATACAGTCAGTCTAGGTAAATAGACAGTTGGTAAGATGCGATAACGCATTGTTCTTTTCAGCCAGACTGTAATAATCCCGAGCAATACGTAGGTACGGAAAATAGGTTTCATTGTTGAATTGTGCCTGTCTAGACATGAGTTGACGGGCAAAGACTCCTATTTTTATGACTATATTGCATAATGCACAATCTCATTTGCCATTGCTTTTGCTGCCTACTCACTTTGACAAGAAGAGAAATAAAATATGAATCATGCTGTGTTACTTTTTATGCGCATGTGTTGTAATTTAGTTAAACGAATGTGCTGATGACTGATGGTTAGATTCGCAAAATACTTTTTGCAATTTTACGTACTTAGTACCATTGCTTTAAAAATTACTTTTCCAAGTACAGGCTAAAATATATGCAATGTTTTTACTTAACATTTCAGCTTCAAAATGAGAATCACAAAACGGCAAGACCTTATTGACTGACGGTATGCTGGCTGTACTGTCAGATCTGCACAGGGGCGATTCGTATATTGTACCCTTGTGGTGATTGCGAAATACTAAATAAAAGAGAGATTAGCTTTTATTCTGACAGAAGCGAAAAAATAAATTATGAAATATTTTCAGAAATATTGTGCAGAAACCACTGTTTTTGAGGAACGTAAGTCAGAAATGCGAATGAAACAATTCCGGAATTTCTAGTAAACAAAATTTCTAAGAGCACTAACAATGAATTCAGGTTTGTTTGTTCAATTTTAATACGTAAATGGGAGGAGAATATAGGAGCACATATAAAGAATACATCGCAAAATTTTGACGGTTGTAAAAGAAAATATTGCAATGATGAGATGATGACATAGTCGCACCATCCCTATTCATAAATATATCCATTCACTGTAGAGTAGGTAAAGGTTTTTCCGAGACTCTACTTATTTTTTCAAGGTTCATAAATCTACCAAATAGTGTTTTTCCTTCTATTTTCTGTAAAAAAGCTCGTTAAATTCCGAAGGATAAGTGGCTGGCTTGGTTTGAGATGATTTCGTAGAAAGGGACTGAGCGAATTTATGTATAATTGGCCTGAGAAAGGTGGTTACAGAAAACATTTGCTTTTTTTGTAACTGCTACATTAACCATATTAAAATGTATAGTTATATCATATATGACTTCGTGATTCCTCTTTTTTCTTGGATGGATTAGCTCGGGTTTGATAAGTATAGTTTGAAAAGAGCGCAAAAATTNGTAAAGGTTTTTCCGAGACTCTACTTATTTTTTCAAGGTTCATAAATCTACCAAATAGTGTTTTTCCTTCTATTTTCTGTAAAAAAGCTCGTTAAATTCCGAAGGATAAGTGGCTGGCTTGGTTTGAGATGATTTCGTAGAAAGGGACTGAGCGAATTTATGTATAATTGGCCTGAGAAAGGTGGTTACAGAAAACATTTGCTTTTTTTGTAACTGCTACATTAACCATATTAAAATGTATAGTTATATCATATATGACTTCGTGATTCCTCTTTTTTCTTGGATGGATTAGCTCGGGTTTGATAAGTATAGTTTGAAAAGAGCGCAAAAATTCCCAATGGATGTAGCATTCCATTATGCTTTTCTTTTTTTGTTGAAACCCTTTGCAACGTTTCTAAACGTGGCTTTTGTAATTTTTTATACTCGCCTTCACCTTGATTTGGATTCCATGTTTCAAAAGAAATGTTAATGGGTGCAGTGTAAAATGTTTAATTACTTTTGGTTCTAAATTGCAGCCTGCTTGCATTCTCTCACTTTTCCTAGAAGTCCGTTCTGCATTTTTACAGACCTCGAAGATGAAACAATTTTCGTTTCATTCATCATTTTGGAAGGGTATGTATGTTTTCATAAGAGTCGCAAAGGGACGTAGCTCGCCAAAGATAAAGCGAAGCCGACGGGGTTCATTATTTAATACCTTTCTAAGAAACAGTTTCAAAATAGTTTTGAAAGGTCTGGAATTTTGCAATCAGCAACAGAGCCCAAGCTCCAATGTTTAACTACTCATTTACGGACGTTGGTCCCTTCTCACTGACCACCTTACCTGTAAATAGCTTTGCCTAATCATTTTTTTTTTGCCTTTTTCATACTAATTTCAACTTCAACTTTGTACCTTAGTAGAAGCGAGAATAGACTTGCGCTGGATACATATATTTTTATTGCATATAATTGCGCAATTTGCAACAGATGCAGAGTGCAGAAAAAAGAATGATGTGTGTAGATACATTTTTTTTGCCTATCAGGTCTGACTTCTTTCCGTTCATCAAATCCCAATTCGAGCATGAGAACATTGTGAAATCCACTAAAAATTTGTGGGTACACGCATCATATCAATTTCTGAAAATACTGAAAAAAAGTGTATGTCTATCAGCATCTGCAAGATTATATGTAGAAAATCGAGCTGTTAAGTTTTGTAACAACCACCATTGTGCATGCCACGATGCATAATGCAAATGTTTCCGCTTGGCATATCCTAATATTTTCAGAAGATGATGAGTTTGGATACACCTTATTTATGATTTTCATCGTGTTTCTGTAACACAATATTCAAGAAAATATTTTGCGGTGTATTACTGTTGGTGTATTATTAGCTTCCGGGGAAAGATGAGGATGCATGCAATTCCAATAAAAGTAACCGCGTTTTATGACTTTGTGCAATAATAAAGCAGACGGATGAAAACACGTCAGCCTCCACGATAATGATGATTTACTCGTCTTTTTCAGATCCATTGTTACTGTAATTGTGGAGGCTGCGGGTACTAATTTTTTTTGCTAACCTCCACGATAATGATGATTTACTCGTCTTTTTCAGATCCATTGTTACTGTAATTGTGGAGGCTGCGGGTACTAATTTTTTTTTTGCTAAAATGAACATAGTACACAGCCTACCACGCCGGGAAGAAAATTGCATTTTCAGATAGTTGTTAAGCATTTGTGTTTTTCATCATTTTAACATTGTTTTTGGCGAATTCGGCATTGTTTTAGCTAGATCAGAAAATAAAATTGAGATTCCAGGATATTTTTTTTTGTAATTCATCAGTCGGGTGGTCTAATTCTAATCTGAAGGGTAGATTCTTACTTTTCCCCAAATGTGCTCGGAAATGCTTGTTATTTTTTGTTGTTGATTTGAAGGAATAAAAAGTATTGCGGCATCTTGATCAAAAGTATTTTCTAGTTACGCAATCAAATAATGATATGGACCGGGAGATCTGCCGACATTTTGTACCTTGAAACTTGCATTTTTATCATGTCGTGACATCACTATCTGTGCTAGAGTTGTTGGTAATGTTTGGTGCAATAAAATGGGCCGGAAGCAGATAAGTAAGCATAAGTTTTAGGGGATGGATGGAACATGAAATATGCATGTGTCGTGATAACATCTCGATGCAGTTTCTTGGAATTAAGCTCGATTTTAAGCATTTTCCCCCTTTTTAGAAAATGCAAAATTTTTTCATGCTTTTCTATTCGCAAGACTGGCCATACGATATATATATGTATTTGTTGGGTTGATAATGGAAAGCGCAGATGTTTTGCGATAATTCCAAATTAAAGTATGATTTTGAAGGGATGGGGGAGCATCTGTCCATGGTCAACTTGTCAGCTTTTTTATGCGTCAAAAATTAGCAGCAAAAATTTAGATATAAACATTTATAATGATGACAGAGGAACATCGTATTTGTCAACATCATTTGTTAATGGCTTTGTTTCTTGGAATAAGAAGCAATATCTTTTTGCTTAATATTTTTTGCCGCGTTAAACTCTGATAAACCCATTTAAATATTTTCGTGGAAAAGTATTAAAGGTGGTTTAAAAATTCTACTACGTGCCTTTTGTCCAGTGATGCTGGTGGCGAATTGCGTAATATGATGCTGATGCATGAAAACTCAAAATGAGTTATGAATAAATACAGTAAATTTATACCAATTTTATTCCTCTTTTATAACATTTATTTCTAAAAACCCTCCTTCAGTGAAGCAATTTTATAGAAGGTGACAACGGCAATAACAATGAATATAAAACAGTCATTCCCTAATCCCTGCACTAAATGCAACTTGGCAATAAAATTTGACTATTGAACTTTCAATGAGGCCAAAGTTAAGGAAAAATGAAATTGGTGACACTCTGGCGAGACATACGAGCAATAAAAAAACCTAAAGGGGCTATTAGAAAAATGGAATAGAATTATCATAATCCAGAATAATTCATTTTATTCATTTCTTGTGTGTTTTCCTCCTCTTTCTTTCACCAGATCTTCTGGTAATTATTTAATTAAAGATGCTATAGTTTAATGTGAAGCCAAACTGCCAAATCTCTATTTCGTTTAATAC
>JAHZMX010003078.1:0-25354 GCA_027743895.1 Seira musarum
ATAACCATTTAGACATGCATGCCAAAAACTATGTATAATTGAATAACAATGAAAAAAAGAGACGGTGATGTGATTGTGATGACAATGTGAATGTAAAGTGTTAAATAATTTTTTTTCAGCATGCCTAATTCCTCCTTAATTACCCTTTTTTCTGCTGATGATAAGTAATTGCACATAATAATCACAATCGCCCTTATGCAATTCTCGCTGCACGCCATCCTTTTTACACAAAAATATAAAATATTTGGAGGGAGGTGTACTGCAATCAATATCCCCGCGTGAAAACGTACATTAATTGATGATGCGCATACACATACATACATAAGCTCCACTTCACTTTTCGTTCTTTTGTTTCAAAAAAGAGGTAAAAAAAATTTAGGCTTGTTTTCTCGTGAATTATTGCTGCTGCATGATGAGGAGTAATCAATGCAAATAATTTTCGGTTGGGATCTCCACTCCACTCTTCTCCGTAGCGAAACGAAACCAGGTGTCAAAACAAAAGGAAGACATGAATGAATACGAAATGAAGAAGCCATAATAAAAATAACGCTTAGTTGAACCTCAATCGCATCATCACATCACAACTCCTACCACCACCACAAAACAATATGCCAAAGCCATGGCATGCCATCTCAATAATCTCGTAAAGCGCTCTTTGCTCCCGTGAGTGTGTGTGTCTGTATGTGTGTGAGCCACATTACTTACACGAAAAACGTTATTATTATTTATCATTAAGAGCAAACAACTCTCTTTCCATTCTCCGTATTTTTTTGTCACATTTAGCTTTGTTGTTCTTATGAAAAGAAAAAGATACTTTTTTAGGAGAAGCGGTTGGTGGGAGGGAGAAGGGAGGTGAGGAAAACACGTAAAACAAATACGATACCGCAAAATACGCGAACAAAAGAGCAACTCTGATGAATTGAATTAGCAACATAATACTTTTCACTCTTTTTTTCTTCCAAAAAAATTATTCATGATACGATGCGGGGGGATCGATGTCGCATTCATTTCATTCAAAGAGTTACACTAGTAACACGCATACAGATCTTCATCTCATCACTGCGTTGCGTTGATTAAATTCTTGAAGTGATGTCGCTCTCGTTCTTGTCAAAAAATATATAGAAAAGAAAAGAATTCCTTGTGTTAAGAGCCGCATGGCATGATCGTCATCACTATCATCTTCAGTCCTTTCCTTTTCAATTGACGCAAAATAGATAATCTAATTCATTTTAATGGAACCGAAACAATTTTTTTTCGTCAATCATTTCAACACTTTGTAAACCCCATTTTGTTCGTACCAGCTTATGATAATAATACACTCTTATATTTTTTGCTCATTCAACTTAATTCTAAAGTCAAAGGTTTTTTTTCATAAAAAAGCCTTCTTGTTTTCAGTGTAATTTTCAAAGGAAGTCGAAAAGAATTAGCTAATAACAACACCACTTTTTGTTCTTAGAGCTCAACTCAATTCCTTTCACACTCACAATTGCAAAGTCGGTCTCGGCGCGGCCGTTGTAAAAAAAAGCTGTCGCTTTTAGACTGGTAATGTAAGCAATAGTGTCATTTTATTACTCCACACTTTTTGAATATATAATGGAGTTCCGATCGTAGTAGTAGTCACAGACCGACCAGCCTAACTTCAAACTGCTCCTGTAAAAGATGGATGGGATAAAAAAAGTATATTTTTTTCCTTAAAGATTTTTATCCACCACATGTTTTTTTCTAATACGATACGAATTTTCTTTTCATGTGGTACGAAACGATTTTCAAAAGACTTATTTTCTCTACCCTCATATAACATAACGATAACGTAATAAAAAATTATATCAGACAAAATAAACACCATTCAAAAAATATACAGCTAAGGCTAGTCCATATCAA
Source organism: Seira musarum (assembly GCA_027743895.1). Classification (NCBI taxonomy): domain Eukaryota; kingdom Metazoa; phylum Arthropoda; class Collembola; order Entomobryomorpha; family Entomobryidae; genus Seira; species Seira musarum. The sequence goes on from JAHZMX010003078.1 coordinate 1,882, forward strand.
TGTGGTAGTAGTGTCGAGTAGTAAAAAAACTGGATTGGGCTTGTAAAAAGAAAAGACAAATTAAGAAAGGAAATCTTGTCATTTTCGTATCTGATGGTCTGCTTGGAATACAAAAAAGATTGAGTTTGTTTGTGTACCACAGTCGACTACACTAACGCCATTTTAAAAAAAACAGTGGATCGTATATACTCAACTTCACAAGCATAGTTAATGTAATTAGAAGAGTGACAGAGTGTGTGGATTGTGGATAAATATGAAATTTATTTGAGATTCATGATGATTTCTTTCAAGACAAGATCAAGAGCAAAGTTCCAGAGCAGACCCGACCAGACGCAGTCTTATTACTTCTCCTTCTTAAAAGGGTTAAAATGGGCCATAAACTTTAGCAAATTATTTTTTTTAATTGACGTAAATTATATGCTTACTTTAGTGTTAATGACCACAATCTAATTAAGACCAGGTAGCTCTCCAATGAGCATCGTGTTATGATGATCATGATGATCATCATGGAAGAAATATATTTTTTCTCTGACTGATTATTTTTTTGTGATTGTATTATGAGCTTCCTAGAGTCCAATAAATCTTTTTCCACCATCCATATTATCATTCAGTCACAGTCACATTATTTGTTTACACATGAGTAGACAAATGATAGTAAAAAAAATACTTCTTTCTTATCACCCAACCCTAATCTGTTTCTGTTTCCCTTTGAGCTTTCGAAGAAAAGCGCTTGGTTTGGTTTGGCAGTGATAAAACCGTGTGAACATCATATCCAACTTTACTACTTTGTTTCAAAATGCATATGCTCGTGTTATATTTTTCTTGACTTTGTGGTTTCCCCATTAGTCCTCCTGACTAATTAAAAATCGACTGCACTGATTGCGATTGCATAAGTGTGAAAATGAGTTAGTGCTATTGCATATTTTCATAAAAGCTTTGATTAGCTTTTCCGAGCCGATTTCTGCTCATGCCATGTAATGCGACATGCTTCGGTTTTTATGAAAATATGTTGTCGTTGTCGCAAACAAAACCGCTTTCTTGTTTCACTCAAGGAAAATAATGAATGTGAGAGTTGAAGTATTGAAGAAAAAAAACAAAGATTCTTGAGACTTTGTGGTTTCCCCATTAGTCCTCCTGACTAATTAAAAATCGACTGCACTGATTGCGATTGCATAAGTGTGAAAATGAGTTAGTGCCATTGCATATTTTCATAAAAGCTTTGATTAGCTTTTCCGAACCGATTTCTGCTCATGCCAAGCAATGCGACATGCTTCGGTTTTATGAAAATATGTTGTCGCTGTCGTTGTCGCAAACAAAACCGCTTTCTTGTTTCACTCAAGGAAAATAATGAATGTGAGAGTTGAAGTATTGAAGAAAAAAAAACAAAGGAAAAATGTCAAGACGGAGTCGCTTCTCTTCTTGAGACAATCGAAAGTATTTCAAAAGCAGGTACAAAACACACATCTCATCTCATCTCTGTTCAGGTCTGGAAAATGGAAAGATGGATTGATGCCTTTCTTCCAGGGTGGGCTGACATGACAGTAGCAAAAAATTCCTTTGGATATTGTTTTCCTAAAAGTACTGCAACTACTACACTGGAAAGAATGTTACACTCACTTTGTGAAAAAATCTTAAAAAACAATTTTTTTCGTAACTTGTCAAAACTTAAAATGGGGTACAGAAGAACGTAGGCGACGCTGCGGCAGCATCATCAGCATGATTTTAAAAAAAAAGCGAAATTGTTTTGTCCCGAAAATGGAACAATATTTGTTGTTATTTTTCCTTTTACTTTAATGAAACAGCCCAAGCTCATGTTCATAATAAAGTACATCTGCACATGCAAGCAAAAGCCAAATATTTTTTATTCATTTGCATTTCTCTAAAAAAATGAGAGCAAAAGCAGGATTTTAAAAATTTTGTATTTTTTCAAAAGAAAATTCAGTCTGGTTTTAAAACGGGAGCACAAACATTTTTCATTTTGGACAGAGCATAACATGACTATGACCAGGTTAGATTCAGTTTTTTAAGCTGCGAAACTCTTTTGTTTTCTGGTTTAACAACTCATTAAATCCACAGTTAATAAATATGAAAAACAGCAAAAAGCTCCCAGAAACTTTTGTATGAGTAATGAATCATGTTTTTATCAAGAAATCATCTCTCCGTAATGTACCTTTTCCATGAGCTTTGGTCAGTTCTTCTTGTTTTACCAGACGAAAAAAAAACTTTTTATTTCTTTCCTACTTTTACCATATTTCTTTATGCTTTTCTGTTGTTGTACAAGAAAATACATAAACCATGGAATGGGCATAATGGTAATAAAAGTGAGGAACAGGCTGAGCTGAGGTGAAGTAAAAATGAATTAAGCGAAAAAGCAAAAGCCATAACATAAGTATGGCATGGGAGTTAATGAAATTAATATTTGGTGGCCGCATATTACTTCTCGAGCCGAAAACATCAAGAATTGTAAACAGTGAAAAGGGTTAAGACTTGCATCATATCATGCACTCTTTTTTTTCTCTTGTATTATGCCTAATTTCCTTCTCGGAGGAGGTGGGAAATAAAATAAAAGAGAATCAAGTCGATTAGTTCCGCTCGTGAATTCAACCAAGGATATGCGTGCAATGAGATGAAGTTATAATGAAAAATATTATAAACAATGTCGTTACATGTATGTATTCCGTAAACTCTTTAGTTTTCCCCCCGAAGAATTACGAGAAAGCCATACAATTTGATGAGGAATTTAATGAAAGGCATCGGTTAGAAATGGGAGGTATAAGACATGTTCCATTTCTTGTTAAACAAAACCCAAAACCAAAGTTTGAAAATATCTACTGCATTGCATCACAAGTCGAAATAAGTGTACTTCGTTAGACATGTTGCATCGTATTGTGCATGGTGCACGTGTAGAAAATTACGCCGTGAACAAATAGAATGAACGTGCAAATGCAATTTATGAATTTCAATAGACTTTTGTTTATTCGCTTACCTGGAAATTGGTAAATATGTTTTACTTAGGTCTATTTTTACTTGATGAGCAATAAAAAAATGCAGCATTCTTTATGTTGCAGTTCTTTTGCATTTCTAGTTTTATTGTCACAGTTCATACTCCTCCTGTAACTATTGTTGTAGTATTTTGTGAGAATATAAATTAATTTAATGTTTCCTTCTTATTTGCATATGCAGAAAGGACGGCTGAGTCCACCATTTTCCGGAGGACCTTCCAGCGGATATCCATCAGGGAATCGATCGAATGGGCATGGGTCCATTCGATCGGATCCTTCTTCAATATTTGGTAAGTAAAAAGATTTTTTTCTTTCTTTTTTTCATCTAATTATCATAATTAGCTCAGGTAATTGCAGACTCTTCTCGGAATTATGTAGCATCTCATTTCATCATCTTCCAGTTTCAATTTATATTGCAGGGAGGTGCAATCTAGTTGATCCATTCTAATAAGATCGATAATGATAAATAGATAAAAGGTTCGTTTAACCCAAAGATAACTTGTTCAAAGTCGAACAAAGGTGCAGTAAGAGTGGCAGTGGCAGCAACTATCTTAATTTCAATTTTACATTGAAACAGCAGCTGTTCTATTTAAAGGATCATGCTTTGGACAAAGGTGAATGATAATGATAATGAATCATGTTGATTCAGTAAGAACTTACCTCATTCCGCTACTGAATAAAAAAGGGCAAATGATAACTTTATCAAATCAAGAATGATAGGGATATTTGCAAGATGCTGGTCATGTTCAACTTGGAACAAAACTTTTAATTACCACCTGAATTAAATGAAACGTGCCTAACATTTTCAAATTAATTTCGACCTGGCCTGGCTTGGTCGGGGTTGCAACTTTTTTTCCACGGTTTTTATAATGAGCATCATGTTCCGCATTGAATTGACCTTCTGAAAATAAAGCATTGAATAAATACTTATCCGAGTAAACGTGCTCTTTTGATTATTTTAATTTTCAGGGAATTTTCCTAAATATAGCTTACATGTGCAAGTATGAATTAGGCAGATTTTCAGTTTTTGCCTTCATTCTCATTTTGACTGACTCGACTTGACTTGGCTCATGAGTTGTGAGAGATAAGGAAGATTGACAGGCACATTGAAATTGGAATTTTTTTGAAGGTTTTAGTGTAAGGGTCCACACTAACTGGGTTACTAGGAGGGAACTTAAAACTTCAGTTTAAGTTTAGTTCAAAAGGGTTGTGAAATACACACACTTGAGCTTTTTTGAGGAAAGTGTCAGGTTGAAATAGTTGCTTCCAATTTAGAAGAGGGAAACTCGTAAGGAAGGTGTGAAAATGCTGGATGGAACTGTATGGTTCTATTCACAAACTCAGTCAGGTACATAAATTCATTAAATTGGAAGGGGAAACAAAAAAAGTTTTTAGAAATGCCTGTTATTTCCTCGTGTCATACCAGAAAGGGTAAAAAAGTAAAGCCCCTTCACTTTCTTACTTATTCTTCATAATAAACACTCCCGGCACCTGTTACCTACCCGTGCAATATAATATATTTTTTTTGTATTTCTGTCAAGTCAGAGTCAAAGGGTTGAAAGAGGAAACTAATTTTGATTTTTACCTATGACACTGACTGGATTACAGATATTGCTCCACATTCATATTTCGTTGCACTGAACCGAGGGTTGATTTTAATAATGCAAGGAAAATTCTTTGGAATTGTAAGTAGAATTGGAGTGATTCTGACAGGTCAATCTAGATAGTTTTTATATGAGCCACTCTAATGATTTTAATACCCTATGAAAATCCTTATCTGAGATGTGGATCAAAGCCATGGCTTTCATAAATTCAAGTTCACTCATATCATAATCATAATAATAATAATACTCGTTTACTTTTTTCCTTCGCCTTTTGTTACTTCCAATTTAGATTGAGTTGGGTTTGTCAAAACAAACAATTCCTTGAAGTACGTACGTGGTACATACAAACAAAGATAGAAAGTTACGGCTACAAAATTCTCACAATAAAATCCTTATCTTAAACGTTACTACGCTTTCTGGAGCTGTTCTATTGACCATTTCAATTTAGAGCTTGAGACGGTGAAGGCAATGAAAATATTTTTACATTGACACAGAAATGCGGAGAGTTATCAGAAGAGGAAATGAGATACAATGTCACGCCACGTCATGTCAGGGAACAATACTAAAATAATTTTTGTCAAGGCCGATTAGAATGTTTTGAGTTATTGTTGTTGTTTTTGTTTTTCTAGCAAAATTAACTACAATATTTGGCAAAAGTTGCTAAAATCATTTTTAGTCAAAAGTCAGAAAGCATTGAAAACTTAAAGTAATTTTTTTCATCAGGTCGTAATTATTTAAGCCAAAACTATAATTTCTTTTGGCATTCTATTTTTAGCCTCCAACGCTTAAAAATCATTCTAGAATTAATATATTTTTAATGTGAGCGGAAGTAAGTACATCTATTTGAAGGTTTTGCGTTAAAAATGGAAATAAAAACAGTGGATGTTTGGCAATAAAAAAAGAGATTTTAAAAAGGGAAATAATTTCCAGAGTAGAATTTAATGCTAGCCGATGTCGACAAGGGCTGGTTACTGGTTGATGGTTGGGAAAAAGCAGGACAAATGTATTGTTTTGTTTTTGTAGGATAACTTCTTGGCTAAGAGAAGAAGAGAGGGAAAACCTTGGTTAATGTTTAGGAATGAGGGACGCACTCCTCCAAAATGACTTATTGAAGTTTAAACAAGGCATCGGGAAACATACAAACAGAAATTTGTTAAAATCCTGACATACATACATACATGCAAATGCATATGTTTATGGAGGTTGCAGTAGGGGAAGAAAAAATTCCTTAGGCTTAACCGAATTTTCTTGACTTTGTCACTTCCTGGCCTGGCTTTAAGAGTGCATATAAGTTTTTTAAACATCTGAGCCGAATCGTTTTGCTACGAATGATGCGTAACAAGTAAAAAGGAAGGAAGGATGTGAGTTTTAAACTTCTATTTTCATCCTTTATATTTCTTTCATTTCCAGTGAGTCACTCACTTTAACTTTCTTAAGATCTGGTCGTCAGTTCCTGTTCTGCTGTTTTTGCTGAGGGTTCTGGTAAATTTTAACCGGATTGCGATACAGATCCTGTGCATTCATGGTGCATTGATAATTACAATGTTTCTCCGTTTCGACCGTAACATGATCATTTTCATGCACTATTATAGTTTTTTTAATGACAATATGATGATATATCCATTAGTACATTTTTAGTGGCGTTTATAGTTCATAATGTTCATGCTCATCTGGATCTGCTTTCTGGAAAAAAATAAAACGTAATAGTAATGTCCACTTTTTTTTCTTCTTCCTTCTTTGCAGACTTCATTCTCTATTTACAAATCTTGCATGGCTCCTGAACTTGAAAATTTCATAACCGCAAAATCCTCACATCACAATCACAGACAGGCAGTGCTCATTCTTATTCTTGTACAGTCTCTCCATTTTCTTGGTAGGGCTACATAATCATAATCGGCTATGGCTACTTTACTACTACCAACTACTACGGAGGCGCTTAGCTCACTTCGTTCGTGCGTATGAGGTCGTCGTCGACGATACGATACGATATGACGACGACGAGTGTGGCCTGATACAAATATTGTGGTTTGGGCTTTGGTGCCAAAAACTTTGCCAGGATTTGTTTTAAAAAAGCTTAAGCTATTGATTCAACAAGCAATCCAATCCAATCCTTGGGCTAGCCAAAGGGATTTTGTGGAGAGGTGTTGTCTCTCAAATTATTTGCTCTCATTTTGTGGTCACATTTATCTATTTTTTTCGTAAGCGCAGTGTCCATTCCAGTCTAATCCAAAAACCAATCCACACAATGACCATCTGTCAGCGGTTGGGAATTCTTTGTTGCCGTCGACGAAACGTAAGAGACGTTGCAAGCCACACCACGTATTTCTATGTTTATTCTTGTGTTTGCAGACGACACGGTGGATTTTCAAGGAAAAAATATCCTAAATACGATGATAATATGTCTAGTCTGCTTGTAATTCGTAATAATATCATTATTATTTATTATGAATTTTTTACCTGTTACTTCGAATCGTAATCGCAAGTGTGGAAGGTGCTAAAGTATTAAAGGGAATAAAAATAGACATAAAAATTTGTTAATTTCCGTTTTCCTTTTAATGCCTCTTTTGCGGGTGGATTTTTCTTACAGTTTCATTTTTACGTACGTACGTGAGCATTTTCTTACGTCTTCCGACAAGGTTTATTGGCCAATATACCTATTTTTAAGACCATAAAATTGAATGCATGCTTAAATAAACAAAGCGAAACTTTGTCTAGCGAGAGAGAAGAGAAAAGTCACTCACAAAAAAATGTTGCCAATTCAAGAGTCAGAGATAGATAAGGTAGCACAATATTTATATGCGTATTCCTCGTCTTTTCCTCCTATCTTGTTAGATATTGGATTGGTGATTGTGATAAAAAAGCCGATTCTCTCTTCCCTTTTTGTTTCGCACCGCTTATCTCTCCGCCATGCCATGCCATACCAGCATGAATTTTACATACATTTTTTATATCTGTTTAATGCGTAAAAAATCCTGATTCCGATTTGGATTCGGTTTTTGGAAAGCAAGCTTAAATGATTGAATGTAACCAATTAATTGTGTAGTAGCGCACCATATCGTGAAAATGGCGCCGCAGGAAGCTCCTTCTTCACCAGACAGATGAAGAAGTTCGAACTGAAACTTAACATCAACAACACTGACACCATCATCATCACCATCACATCACCATCTTGCTTACATGTACAAACTATGACTTCGCTGAACTAAACCAAGCGAACTCACCTTGATTTCTTGTTATCACTTCTGCCATCATATCATGATCATGGCGATGCGATGGTGATGGTATGTTATGCATGCATGCGATAATAAAGAAGCACATAATTTTCCAGGATTAGAAGAAGTAACGATGAGTGAACACAAATTATTTGTGCTCGCAACTTGCTTGATAGTAGTTGCTCATCATCATCTCCTGCTAACTGGATACATCAATCCAAACCACAATTCCATCTTGTCTGAAAATCTTTATGATGGATCACCGTAATGAGGAGGCAATTGGGCAAAAATGGTTAATGAAATACATAAATAAGATTAGAGATACTTTTTAAAGGACATTAATATATTCATACTTGCTCATCTCCAACCAAACCACAATTTCACAATCATACTTGCTAATCATATTTAACTTGATCATTCAAGTGATCAAACTCTGTTTTTAGAAGATATACATTTTTCATTTACTTGATGTGATGTGATTTGATAGCTCTATATATAGCGAGTTACTTGAGCATGCAAAAAAAGGTAGTGAGTAAGTAGGTATAGAAGAAGCATCACTTTGAATAGAAACCTTTCCTTGTCTGGCTTGAGTGACTGACTGACTGACTGATTTAGATGAATAGGATGGGATGGGAGGATCGGTTTCGAACGTGCATTGAAAGCTTGACTCCACTTTTTATTGAGATAAAAAAAGACAAAAACAGAATCAGAGTGAGTAAGTGAGAGGGAAAACTAGGTAGAGCGTCTCTAAAAAAAACTCGTGAATTCATGGAAAATCCTTTTCAATCCAATCCAATATTCTCCTTCAGTCAGTATCAACTTCTACGAGACTAGACCAGGCCAAGCAAGCAAAATTCTAAATCTGCTGGAGAGTCAGATCAGAAAGTGAGAGAGTTGTAAAAATGTAAAATGCCTTTAACATTTTCATTTCACCTTTTCCTAAATGGAATGGCTTTCTTGAGCATACATTAAATACAAACAAGAATCATCATCATTTTCTTTAGGCTACTTAACACATATATTGGCATTTTTTTCATAAAAGACGATAGTGAAAATAAAGCTTGTAAAAATACTCACCTCTTTAGTTCGTGCATGAGCCTGAGCTAAAACCAAGAATTTTCATTCTTAATGCATTTTGACAACACTGGAAAAAAAAAGAGAGAGTGAAGTGAAGTGAGTAAGAAGAAGAAGGAAGGAGACCGTGATGTGATGAAAACGAAAAACATAAAGTCAAGTGTATTGTTAAGATGATCATCATCTTCATCATCATCAACAGCAATCCTAATATCTATCTAGCTCCAGCACTTCCACAGCGTCATCATTTTTTAGATGAGTAGGTAGACAGACGCATATCTGTTAAGTGCTGTGTAAAAAATAGTTTTTAAGATATCTATTTTCTTGCTTTTTCTCTCAGACAGTGTAGTGCTCACTCACTCACACTCAATTTTTTTTCCATTCTTATTATTATTGATGCTCATTTCCCAGTCCAGCTCAGAGCTGCAGGAACATCTCTTGATTTGGCTTAGACGAAGAAGTGGAAGGAAAAAACGTCATTTTTTCTAAACCTCTTGTTTCTCGGGCTGGATGATGGTTGTTGATGTAGGAAACATGTGGAGAGAAGAAGTGGAAAACGAAGGCATTGCATTAGACTGGAATTTTCAATCTAGTTTTTTATTGGTTTTATAAGTAAAAAGAAAAGAGATGCGTGATGTGATGGGCATTGTCCATTTGAAAATGATGTTATGTTGCTGTTATGACTTATGCATGGAATGAAGAAAAAAATCAGTTTTTATGATCTTGCTTACTCTTTCTTTACTCGCCTGATTGAGTAAAGTGAGTGAATGCGCTTGAATCTACCTAAAGTAGAATCATCGTGATTGAAAAAATCTCATATTTTTTATTCCAGTGTTAAAATCAAATTTAAAAAACACCAAGACTTCTTTTATGAATCATTGATTTTCCTCCAAAGTCATGATCATCATAATCATCATCAGCAAAAATATTTTATTAAATATTTTCTTAAGTATCCGTAAAGTAATGAGAATTTTAACCTTTTTGGCATATCATCAGCAAAAAGAAAAAAAAAATATACTCGTGGTCTGGTCTGGCATGGCATTATTGGCATGCACAATAATAATCATAATTGTTCTGGATTGGATAGTCCGGGTCTGGAAGAAAGACTGGAGCTACAAGTAGTTTTGTTAAAAATACCCACCGCAACACAACATAACTATGTACATACTTTACTCTAACCCAACCACCATGAGCTTTTGTTCACTGACTCGTTTTCTCTAGCTTAAATTAGGTTCCTGGCATATTTTTTCCCACTCGACTCGACTCACTTCTGGTTCTTCTTCTTGGGCTTGTTTTGTTTGCTACTCGCTGATTTATGTGTAATTGGTCGTTTGTCATAACGAAAATGTTGGAGCTCTTTTGTATACGAGCAATAAGCAAGAGTCATAATCATCATGATAATCGTCGTCTCTTTTCTCTCGGTCAGTTCAGTTGCAACATCATATCATATCGTATCATGAGCAAAATTTTTTTTCGCTTGTTATCAGTATCCTCCTCGTCCAAGGAATTCTAATCCTTAAATTCACAAATAAATAGTAAGTGAGTGAGTGAGTGAGTGCACTACACGAGCACACATTTCGGGTATGAATTTATGATGGGTGATAACCTGTTTGAAAGGAAATGTCCAGTCCAGCTAAAGCTAAACCATACATTACGAAAAAAAATATGTTTTTGTGAGTGTGACTAGTAAATATGGTCTATTCATCAAGAGGGAAAATATGCTGAATGAATTGGATGAAAAATGAATGGGTTTTTACTTTACTTCGTATTCCTTTGCTCCTTTCTTCCTACATGACTTGAACAGACGTAAATAACAAATGGGAATGGAAGTCGTTGACGATGTTAAATGATCCTGATATGATGCATCAACATCAACAAGCACACATTTTTTTAAAAGAAAATTGCGCACAAGAAGAAGAACATTTTGCAAATTGTCGATTTGTTACTCGTTCGTGGCAAAAATATACTTAATGTGTACTGAACTGGAGGTTTCTGGTTATTATGTAATAAAGTAGAAAAACTACCATGAAAATGAATGTGATGGTGATTGTGATGATGAGACTGATATGATGATGCCTTTCGTGTGTACCTTTCAAAGAAGAAAGCTTGTTTTACATTTACAACCCAAAAAAGGGTTTTTAATGGATTTTCGAGCAAATATGTAATACACACAAAGTGTATTTTTTGATGGATGCACGAAGAAGTGTCTAAAATGTGGAAAATGAGGATAATAATGATTATGATTACTCTCAGGGAAAAAATAATCTACATCCCAAGCTCAACAAGAACAATAACCATTTCCCGATAGATTCTGGAAGGAAGAAAATAATAAGAGCATCATCATCACCTCACTTGAACTAAGTAAGCTCAAACCAAACGAAACCACACCACGTTGCAATGGATTGCATGTCGTTTTTTAAAGAAATATCCCAGGTCAAATTTTTACACAAAAAAAGTGAACTAGGTATGCATGTATGTATGTACATACATATGCTCTAGCTGGACTGGAGTAGAGTGGAATGCGTCTTTTTTTATATACCTTTTTTTACCTACCTAAGTAATCTTATTATCATTATGTTGATGTTGATGCTGGTGGTGGTATTGATGCTATGTTGATGATGATGACGATGATCGAAAAAGAAGTGCTGGAATCATCTTGAGATATGATATGATGAAAGATCCGAGGACGAGTGAGTGAAGAAGCATCGACCCTCTCCTCTCGTTTTCTTCGTTGTTTTTTCTCTCCTTGCTGGCCTGGCTTGTCTGTTTATTTCAGCTTTCCTAACTATATTCTCGTTAAAGAAAGAGATTCGACCTCACCTAGTTAGCGTCACTAGGTATTACTAAAGAGGAGGAGGGCAAAGGCGATATTATTATTTATTTTTTTTTTGCTTGCTCGCTCACTCACTCGTCTCTTTTCTTTCTTGTGTTGTGTGAGCAGAGCAAGTTAAGTAAGTCGGACTTGACTTGATTCCTGGATATATAAAATGAATTTACAATTTACATACATGCATGCAATCTTCTTCACTGGATGGATTTGGATTAGTACTGTAGAAAGGAATGTACATTCTTCTTCTTCTGTTTTAAACGAAGTAAAGCAAGTGAAGAAAAATTTTCACGAGGAAAAGGTACATGCTTATTAGCGCTCAGCTCAGCTCCGTTCCGTTTCGTAGCAGAAATCCAGTCTATTATAAGTGGACATTGAAAATAAGTTTAAACTCTTGTCTCGTCACAAGAACGAGAGATGTGGTGGTTTGGATTGGATGAGGGTATGCAATGCACATGCTCTACCTTTTCGAAATAGCCTTGAGGTTGGAAGCTCCTCTTCTTCTTATTATCTTTTGAAGAAAATCCTCACGGTTGTCTATATCTTGTAAACTGAGTTATTGTTGTTCTTATATAGTTACACACACACACACATCCTCTATCTATCTATCCATCTCCTATCTCCTTCTTATTTTTAGAGAGTGAACGGCTGGCTGACAGGTTCCAGTACCCTAAGGCCACTTTCGCCTTGTTGTCAAATTAAAATCGAGAATTATGTTGTGTACTTGTTCCCAGATCCATTATTAATACCCTGATTTACGTGTTACTCCACAAAAAAGTTTTTTTTTATCATATCATATGATAAATATGATGATGTGCGTACATAGCAAAAATTTTAAATACCTGCATTGCATCGCTTGCAACAGCAACAAGAACAGGCGTGTTTGTAAATACTTTGTAGTTTGAAGACAGTGCAATTAGAAATAAAAATGATGCATACAAAATGTATTGGATTGAAGTTATGATTTTCAGGCGAAAAAAAAGATAATGATTATGATAATCATAATCACTCAACATTAAAAAGATGAATCATGTACACCTAACCCGACTCAAACTCAGACTCTGGCCAACGGATAAAAAAAACATGAATGGAAATAAATGGGTAGTATGAAATGTACCTCAACAATATATTGAACTTTTGGTAGATTTTTTCAAAAAGATAATGAAAAAGTTCACAGTTCCTAATCACAACTGTTCGAGGTGATGTTTACTCGGATTCGATTAGGGATGATCCGATTTGCTGGAAGTCATAATGACTGCATAAAATTTTACTAGCTATAGCCACCATCCATCTGATGACCAGACCGGCTTGAGTAAATCTTTGCAAATGTACGTGATTATGACAAACATTAATGCGCAAGTTGTTTCACGCTCTCACTCAACTCAACCAGATCAATTCCATTCCAGTTTTATTACTTTTTCACCTTTTTCTCTTCAAGCTGAAGAGAGAAAATGGGATTTTTGCTATTTTTGATCTGCCTGATTGGATTGGAACATTTTTATCGTGTTATTACCTACCCATTATAACTTAGACAATATGCAAGAGTAAAAAAAACACATTTGAAAATGATGGATGTAAACTCATTGGCTAGATTATAAACCTGTATTGTAAAAAGATAATTTGTGATCAAGGTAGTACAATGTTCATAATACGTACAACTACAACTTACATTACATCTAACATCACATCACACCATTTGGCACTTTTTTTTCTAATCATAAAAAATCGAATTTGTATTTGTTATGTGAAGAGAAAGGAGGAACACCCAAAGAATATTAATCAAGTTGGTTGGTTGGAGAAGGTCAAGTACATTTTGCACGGTCAAAATTTAGGGTTGGGATTTCTTTTTGGGAAAGCAAAGCAACTAAAAAGAAAAAAAAACGGCAGCAGCAAAGACAAGCGCATCTTTTCGTGTTCAATTCATTATTTGCCATTTGAGAAGCGAAGCATTGGATTCTTGCCTCAAGTCTTAAAAGCATGTGTGGTTAAAGCTACATTGTCCATTTCTTTAAAAAATCAATTTGTTTTCCTCACCTACTGTAAATTATCACCAGTAGCGAGCAAAACGCTGAACAAACTAGACTAGGGTGTTTCTGCTTCGGACTCAAGCATCTTGTCTTGATGATGATGATGAAAAAAATGAAGGAAATTATTATGTATTTTAGGGCTAGGCTCTAAAAGCTCGAGAAAACTGATGGTCGTTCGTTCCGTCCGTCGGTGCAGTATAAGCGAAGCCACACGTGTAAATCGCGAAAACCATTCAACTATGGCAAAACATTTTGAATATAAATTGGGAGTAAAGTAGAGTGGATTGGATATTTGATTGTAGATTTTCATATTAAAAGTATGATAGGCTGGTTTGGCATGGCATGGCCTGGCTTGGCTTGGCATGACCAGGCTTTGCTTGTTAATGTGTGCATTTCAATTACATTGCGAATGGGAAATACATGTTTTTCTGACCAGGTTTAAGCGATTGCGATTGCTCATCGCATTTATCATCAAATCGGATGTGATTGTGATATAACGATGATGGAGAAGAAGAAGCTACAAACGAAACGAGTGAAGACGGAATAAACGATGTGTTCTGTACTTGATGTACTTAATTCGCAAGATATATTTTTTTTCTCTCCACTGATATGACGCTGACGTCTGGTAAAAGGAATGGAAGATGCGAAAAAAAAAATAAAAATGTTGTTCTAACGATGAAATGGCTGTTGGTTTGTGTTGTGTGCATTTTGAAGTGGTTGTACTATTGCCTATATGGATGGATGGATGGTGTTTGGTGGCGGTGGTGGTCGTCATCCTCATCATTCTATACATACTCATATAGCTATTGTTTTTCCCTTTGATCATGCCGACATAAGCACACTCCGCTGTCGTTATCCTCCTTATCTACACAATTACATATGAATGATCTATTTGAAATCTGGAAGTGTCGTTCAGTGCATTATTCATGAATGTTTGCAATTTTTTTCTTCTCTCCTTCACAATCACAAACAGTGTAGAAATGCCGGAGAAAATATATTTATGCAGAATGTGCTCAACTTCAACTAAATAAATTCCATGTTTTATTTTTACAGGGAAACCACTCGACCCATCACCTTTAAACATGGGATATTTATCCTTGCCCTACCCCTACCCAAATGGGTCGCCGCTCTCTTCAATGGTAAGACGAATTTGAAAATCCTTTTCTAATTTCGATAAGCTGCTTTTCGCTAATCGCAAAATCTGCTTTGTCTTTGAACTTTATGCTAAGTCGATCATCATCCTAGGAAATAAAATGAATTAGTTTTATTTTTGTAAAAGATAAATGAAATGAGATGAGACAAACTTGGTAGCAATGAGAAGCGGGCTTAAGTGAAAAGAAATAAACTTCTGTGGTCCATATTACTCTCCGTCTCAGTCTCAGTCGCAGTTCATGTGGGAAAATTGAGAAATCCTCTTTGAAAAGAGTTTATGTGTACGCCTCAGTGTTTCATGTTCAACTGTGAAATTAATCCAGCCAAGCTTCATAATGTACCATGAAATATGCATGAAGTGTAAAATAAGAAGTGAAAGATGGATATAAAATGGTGGTCGAAGAAGAAAAAAAAAAGATTTATCACAGCGGATTTGATGCCATTGGAGTGTAGTGTTACCGAAACCATTTTCAACGCTAGAATAGCTAGTAGCGCATAAAAAAAGTCATGATAAGAAAATGAAAATCCTCTTTGCAGACGAAATAAAAGCTCATGATGTTAATGTGGCGTGGTGTATCCATTCATTTCGCAAATTGCGTTTGTTTGCCCAAGGAATTCCAGATTTTGTCATGATACTTACCTCTTTTTACTCTGTCCTTTTTAATGAAATCAGCGTGAAAGTAATGATATGTTTCTAGCCAAATCAAATCAAACCCTATTTAGCTAATTGCCTTCGGGCTCAGGGAAAATTAGTATTTTAGATTAAAAAGGAAAATTGCAAATTGTTTGTTTTTAATATCACCTAATCCCTTAATAAAAAAATATGTCAAAGCTGATTTTCAAACATAGAAGGAAATAAAATAGTGCCTTGAGTACTTCACAGTTTTCATATGGAGAGCTAGGAACAAACAAACAAAGCAATTTTACGAGTCGGAAATGAAACACAAGTGGAGATTTCCACAAAGGAAAAAGGAAACGATCATTTGTAGTTTTATACAAGCCATTCAATTTACTTTCATTTTGCTAAATGCCAGAAGCTCGAAAAGCAGCTTTGAGAAGGCTAGACAAAGTCTTGGCTTGAGTTGAGTGAATAATAAGTCAGTGTGAACTCTTGTTGTTTGCAGGTTGAACCATTTAAGAAAAACTAGTAAAATTGCTTGATATTTATATTTTATCTGATTTTCATTTTCCAGTCTAGTTTTTTCGTTACAAAGTTGTCCAGGAAAAAGTAGTTCGATGGCATCTCATCGTCAGAATGAGAAAAAGAACGAGAACGAGTTTAAGGGTAGGAAAAAATGCAGGGGTGGAAGGTGGTTTAAAACTGGAATTTTGTTGTAATTTCTTTTAAGAAGAATAAAAAATCGGCATTTCATGCAATTGCAATGGCAAATAAGTAAATAGGAATGTGTATCACCATCAAATCAAATTGGTGGCACAAATACTCCGAGACAAGACAAGAAGAAGAACGATCTCGTGAACACGATCGATCTTGTAAGAAGGAAATGGCTTAATAATATCATGAAAACTATCATTCTTTCTCATCATCATCTTATTATTTCGAGAGTAGGAGTATGTATAGTTATGTGTAACTCGTGAAAGTCGTTGAATGTCAGTTGTCAGGTTTGGGTTATTTGTTTAGCAGTTCCTTCTACTCTACTTGTTTCTTCTTACTCTTCCTCCGACTCTGATTCAAAATACCCGAGGAGGACTATGCAGAGTAGAGTGGAGGAGACGCTGTCTTGTCTAATAATTCTTTCTTTTAAGCTTTTGCTGTGATGTCTTATGGCTGTTTAAGAGTTTTATGGTATATTTAGAAAAAACGAAACGGAAAGGTTTGAAAATTATCATGATTTATATTCATCCACAAAGGATTACTACCACACGAACGATTCAAGTCATGTTTTCAGTGAAAAAAAAATTGCGAGAAAAGTTTCACGGAAAAAAGTAAAGTTTGAGCTTCTTCTTCTTTTTGGATCTACGATTTATTTATTTTGTTGGTTGAATCAACTCCGAAAAAAACATCTTTTATGGTGGTAGTGGTAGTAGTGGTTGGTTTTCTTCTTGATGAAAATGAAACGAGCATAAAGTCTGCATCTCAATCTCTCCCTGCTTTGTGGATTGTTGATTTTGGAAGTGTCACAAAAATATAAATATATAATCTCAAAGATCCACTAATCCGACGAGATGCTTAAATATTCTTACATGCTCCTCCGAAGAAGACGAAAAGTGTATCATTCTCAATCTTATCCATCGGTTATGTCTACACTCTGA
The DNA here is from genome assembly GCA_027743895.1 of Seira musarum. Lineage (NCBI taxonomy): Eukaryota > Metazoa > Arthropoda > Collembola > Entomobryomorpha > Entomobryidae > Seira > Seira musarum. The sequence continues at coordinate 19,051 of JAHZMX010003078.1, forward strand.
TGGTGATGATGGTGAGACACGACACGGTTAATAATCATTCGTAGAAAATAGAAGCAAGAGTGAGGATTACACCCTTGAGTAGTATGTATCAGGATGATATCAAAGTTGAGGAATCATTATAATTAATCATGAGAACTCCAATCCAAGAAAATATTTTTATCGACAGTTTGGGAAAACTTTTATGAGCATAATAATGTCGGATCAGTGTTGACTGTGTGTGATGCCGAGACGAAACTGCGACTATATTTTTCATTCGCAAAATGTCAAAATCAATGGTTTGGAGTAGCAAGTAGCGGAGCGGTTTATTTGGGTAAATGCAAATTTGTTTCATGAGGATATTTTCGGCGAAGAAAGAATTTTCATGTTCCATTCCATCTGGGATGATCGAGATAAACAGCGTCGTTATAAAAAATGTTGCAATAAATCTTGCTAAAATGTCGAAGGTTCTCGCGTTCATATTTAGTGGCGATGATGGATGCAATATTTCAGGAAAATGTTTTTTTTTATCTGGGAATGGAATACTATTTTTTTGGGATTTATTAATTTAATTCAGGAAGGAAATTGAAGGACGGGCCGGGAGATTTTTATAATACCATTCTGTGATCGCAATTAAGGCACAGCATGCATACGTTCGGGTCAATTAAGAACTGAACCCGGTCTGGGCTGGTGTTTATAGGGTCGAGTTAAGATGAATGCAGTCATTTAAGAAGGCAATCTCAATATGCAGATGCGGATTAGATTTGAGGAAGGAGGCAACACTGCCAAGCCGTGCTAAGCAAAGCCACATGCAAAATATGTACATAATTATACTTATGCCGTGTCATTCCTTATACCACACTTAACTTATAGCTTTTATGACAGACAAGACGAATGAGCTTTCCTTTTTTATAGGGGGCAGGTTAGCTAAACTAGGAGTGGAGGGAGGCCCGACTCCGACGTAATACATATTTATTTAAGCTGTGTATCTTGAATAATCCATGAAATTGCATGACTTATTTCATCCAATTTTTTTTTCAACTCACTAGCAATCACCTTCACAATCTTTAAATCTATCTTAACTAAACACTGGACTTTTGTGGACTACGACTGCATTGTATTGCATAGCTTTTCTACTGCTTCAGGCCAGGAACCCAGAGAAAACGGCAGCTGTACACTTTTGATAATATACTTAATAGGTAGAAAATTGTTTGGTGTGTTTTAATAAGTTGATTTCCTGTAAAAAATGAATGAGTTACCGGAATAAAAAAGGTTTTGGGTTCCGTTTTCACTTTGATAATAGGTCTTTTATGATGAGATGAGTATCAAGTGCCATTTTTTCCCTTTTCTGCATTCACGCGAATCAACGTTTTGTTTTTGCGGCTTGCATGTACCTTAGTAGTAAGATCGGATTAGATTAATTTTTATTTATTTAGTGTTACTTATGCGCAAAAAAAATCAAGAATTTTGCAATTTTTTTCGCTTTTGCACGGGGTCATAAAAATTAGTGATTCACACGATATTTAGCAATATCAAAAGTTCATGGAAAATATTTACTCCGGGGCATTTATTGACGTGCATTGGATAATCAAAGACATTTCGCGTGCATTCGATAATCTTCTGATTATGAGTGGAGTGGATCTTGTCTTGAAGTCACACTACTACCACATACTCTACTCATCTTGAATCCGAAAAGAAGTGGTGTGGCGGCTCATCTATATAACCAGTAGTAAGTGCTAACTGAAGCTGAATAAACGGAGCACAACATAAGTACAGCATTGATACCTACACAGTTCGTACTCCACAACTCCTCTTTTTCGGCATGTTCTGAGTAGAGATAAACTTCTTGAAGATATTATTACCGAGTTTTTGATGTTGATGTTTCACTTTACTATATTTTTTTTCTTCGAGAGTGGTGTACAACACAAATAATATGTAAAACTAAAAAAGTAATGGGATCTACTGACTCCGGATGTTATTTTGAATATTATGTACATTGTGCTCGCACTCACTCAACCCAACTCAACTCACTCATAGTCATGCATACAAGGTTTGCATATGAAATGACTTCTTTTGGGATGTGATGTGCGTATTTTTCAACAAGCAAAAATTACTTGAGAGAAAAAAAAAGAAATGAGTTGAGATGATTTTTTTTTTCGTTTTGACTGTTTTGGTGGGCCATCATCGTCCTCATCACCATCATTTTCTTGAATGATCATTGAGGTTGGTTGTTGCCGTTGCTGTTCCTTCAATTCTCTAAAAAATTGTATCGAGGATGAAGATGAGGATCTTTATTTTATATTGGATTAGTTGACGGAATCCTTATTTCACGAGAGAAATGAGCGTAGCAATTCATGAGTGACGTGTGGAATGCGACGCTACTCTCATAAGTAGTCAGAGTTGTTGATCGTTCTTTTCTCCTCTTCCAAATCGAATAAAAAAAGCCTACGCTTGACTTGTATAGTTTGGCCTATTCAGCATTTCAATTCAAGAATTGATTTCATTCCTTCTTCTTCTTAATCTCTGTTTGTAAAGTAGCATTTTTGATTCTGGTAGTTCACAGCTTATTACTACGATCATTCTCATTGCCATTTGGCACGTTTCCGTATGTGAAATGATATCACACATCACTTTAATATGTGCCATCATCCCATACCCGAGAAATGAGATAGTCAGACAAAGCTCCTCGTTTTCCTACACTATCATTATTGACGTATTCGATCAAGCAAAAGACGTCGGTCGGCTTATACGCAATCTTGTTCGATGTTGTACTTGTAATATATGGGAATAGTTTTCTTCGCTAATTTGTATTTTCTGTTATCCAATTCACTACCACCACTACTACGTGATGTGATACTGTGAAATTCCTTTATCATTTTTGCATTCTCTCAATTGTCTTACTTATTTGATAGAAAAAATTTTTTTCGGCTTTCTGATCACTTCGTCTGATTGCAATCGTAATCGTGCTTATTTTATCTTGTCAAGCATTTCTCTTATTTTTTTGAAAAATTCCTTCTTATCTCATCTCTCGAAAAAAGTTTTTGTTTCATCTCATTTTCTTCTTCTCTTTTCCATTGAATTACGAGAAAAAAGTAGGAAGGAAGGAAGTTCTGAAAATAGATTAAGATTGGCATAGAGGAGAGCCTCTCAACTCAAGTTGAACTTTTTTTTGTATTATTCTTCCTTGCTTTACCGTAAAAGTGTCAATAAATTTGTGTGACTTTGACTTCTCAAGAGTCTCAATTTATCCCGAATTACTTATTCATTTCCCGTTCATGAATATTTATTTGCATTACTTTCCNGAAAAATTCCTTCTTATCTCATCTCTCGAAAAAAGTTTTTGTTTCATCTCATTTTCTTCTTCTCTTTTCCATTGAATTACGAGAAAAAAGTAGGAAGGAAGGAAGTTCTGAAAATAGATTAAGATTGGCATAGAGGAGAGCCTCTCAACTCAAGTTGAACTTTTTTTTGTATTATTCTTCCTTGCTTTACCGTAAAAGTGTCAATAAATTTGTGTGACTTTGACTTCTCAAGAGTCTCAATTTATCCCGAATTACTTATTCATTTCCCGTTCATGAATATTTATTTGCATTACTTTCCGTTGTGGATTGGATGTAAAATGGATTGGAGGAAAAAACAAAAAAAAAGCTCCGTTTTTTTTTTACTTTTCCCATCTCATCTCAACCCGAACCAGAAGAACTAAACCATATGCTCCGCTTTTTATCTTGTCAGTAAGCAAGCAAGCCAAGTCAAACCAGAGTATTTGTATGTGTGTGTGAGCGCTTTTATCTGCAATCTAAGCTTAAACAAACACATATTATTACTAAATATCTGGGAAACACTTTCCACTTCCATGTCTTCGTCTACATTGTATTCAAACAGAACGACAACGACACCAGTATTTGTATGCGTGTGTGAGCGCTTTTATCTGCAATCTAAGCTTAAACAAACACATATTATTACTAAATATCTGGGAAACACTTTCCACTTCCATGTCTTCGTCTACATTGTTTTCACAAAGAACGACAACGACACCCAAAGGCAATCGGCAATAATGCGATTGTGAATTTGAAAAGAAAAGTGACCCCAGACCAAAATGAATTTGAACTGTTTCTCTCTTTTTTTTTTGTTTGAAATGGGATAAATCCGATCCGTGATATAAAAAAAGATTTTTGAGGCGAAGGCGTGGGGAGCCATTATTATGAAGTGTTTATTGTATATGAATTAATCCCATGATTATTCTAATGTGCCACTACTGACATAGCAGAGTGGAAGGCATTCCTTTTAACTCAGACGGATTTTTTTATTCTGACGGTCCGACACCGACCGACCATACAAAAACCAGACCGCACTACCAATATTAAAAACTACATTTACAGAAGGAAGGAAGGGAAAGAGAAAAAGGAAGCAATAAAGCGAATGGAATGGAATTGATCCCATGATAAAGTTGATCATATGCAAGTTTATTCCTTTTCAAAAGAGATACTTAAGGTCTTAAATGACGTTATAATGCACGCTTTTATGATGCAATGGAATGCAGCAGTGCAAGGCAATGCTTTACTTGTTTTGTATATTTAGCTTAACATTTACCCAATTCAAAAAATTTTTTTTGGAGTTTCCTCTGGGACAAGACCCTCTTTTTTTACATTGAGATAACTTTGAAGTTCTTTTGAATTGCATTGCATTTAGCTGTTATTGAAGATGAAAGCTGTGAACATGTGGGTCACCCGTCTGTAGTCAGACAGAGGCAGATGCATCCAAGTGGTATATTTTGGTATGGTAAAGAAAAACAAGTGATAATCTGTTTCCCTCCTGCTTATCATATCATAACTAAGATTACAAATTGCATTTTCTCAAACAGCAGCAGCAGCAGAAAGTGCCTTTGATTAAGATTGGTTAAGTTGGGGTAGAGGAGAAGAAGATGAATTGAAATTTTGCCTCTTTCTGGCAAATGAAATAGCTCACGGCTCACATAAGAAGAGTGATTGCGATAGTGAAAACTGGACTGGAACTGGGACTTATCATGCTGTTAATGGCTTTAGGATGGCTCTGGTCTCGTCATTTATGCGGTAGCAATAGTAATAGCAATAGAATTGACTGACTGACCACTGATTCTGATTTTTATAAAAAAGGTGAAGTCAGTCGCGAATCAGACATTAAAAAACTAGATAACACTTGGTGGTCGCCCATACCAAATAATCTTTAGTGGCAATGGCGATTTTCTATCTGAAACTGGAAAAATGAAACGAATGAAAGTAGTAGAGTTAGAGTAGAACTGAATACTGGTGGAACAGGACAAGATGAATTTTTTTTTCAGAGGTTGTGTGATGTGAAGCAATTACTCTAATTAATGCTCTCCAAAATACCAATGATGGGTATAAAAAACGCAAAATAATGTGATGTGATGCGATAGGATTTAGTTTTAAATCATTATGATCATGACGATGATGATCATCATCATCATTGCGAAATTGCTTTCGTACGCTCAGTCATGTCACCCAATAAATCATTTTCACTTTTCAAGAAAACCTATTAAGAGTGCAGTCCTGCATGCAAAAAACATCCATCTCATCTCATCTTTGTATTGTTTTTCTTCAAAAGTCCAATTTAACACAGTAAACTCATCTAAAGAGAGGGAATAAAAATTGAATTAGTTGTTGTACACACACAGTAGTTTGTGCTATGCAAACAATGGTGACGGACCTGATGACGGTGATAATTTGTAGGACTCTCAGGCGCCGAACTCATATTAGTGTACACTTGAGTGGACTCTCTCTGCGGTTTTTTTTGGTCTTGTCGCGCATACAATTTGTGGCTTGACTTGACTTGGTTTCAAGCTGCAAGCAGGTCCAGGTCCATGCATCATCATCGTCATCAAGAATCACGAGTGATCTTTCTTTTTTCCTTGGCTGATCTAAACCGTCACTCTATCTTACTTAACTAAAAGGATAGTGTTTATCTTTTTTCGGTAGTCAAGTCAGCTCAGGGAAAAGAGAGAGAAAAAAAGAAACCTGTGGTGTGGAGTAAAAGAACGATCAACAAGGGAAGAGACCGAATGAAAATAAAATGCATTCCAGCTACTTGTTGTTTTTTCTAGGGATGCTGATGCTCATGATAATGATGATTTTTTTTTCTCCACTGGCTCCTGGCGATGTTGTCACGATTTTTCCAGCTCAGCTCAAGCCCAAGCTTTACTTGTAGAGTCGGGCCCGGTCAATAATGTATATTATAAGTTTGTGACGTTAATATTGGTAGAGCGAGCATTACATCACCTTACAGTCGTAATCATCTTTGATTTAATACACCAACCATGCAGTATGGACTACAT
>JAHZMX010003079.1:0-10516 GCA_027743895.1 Seira musarum
AAAACTATTTCACTTTTAACGACATCTGGCGGCGTTATCATGCACCCTAAATTTGTTTAATTGTCGCATTTGTAGGTCTTAAAGTGCATAGATTTGGCCTACACACTTTTTTCCGCAGCCAAAAAATACGTTGAGTAACTGTATTTATTTGGCAGATTCTTCCTCATTACTGATTGACCTAAAATTAGGAACAAAGGTTTTTAAGGCACGTTTTTCAAATCAATAATATTTGGGTCAACTATTAATGACAGGGTCAACGGATGATTTATTAATATTACAACATTCGATTTGTGATAGCTTATTCAACAGCCCATTAGAACCAAATAAACCCGCGTCATTAGAATTTTAAACAAAGTTAACGGTTAAAGGCCGTAAGCCGTTAAATTTTCTTTCAAATAGCTTGTGATGGCTCATTCAAAAGCCCTTTATAAACTAAATGTTGTTGCAGCATCCGTATGAAATATGCAACAGTGACATCAATTTTCAATGAGATATTAAAACACGATACTGAAGACAACATTAAACATTTTACTCACAATCAGCTACGTCGATTTTGTTGTTTTAACTGCTTTAACTTTACATATAAATACGGTAAATGGCTTGCCGTTATCTAAAAAGGTTTAAAATAAAATAATATCCTATGAGATTGAAAATGTAAACCATAAATTACATGTAAATTAAAAACTTTTTATAATCATGGCTATACTAGTTGAAAACAATTTATGTTTGTCTTTTCCCTAAAACATTTCCGTTCTCTTAAGCACAGTAGTGGTTTATTCCCGCAGAATAAGCTGATTTACTCCGCCGTTTTTAAGAATGTTTTCGGAAACTTACTATTTCATTGCTTTCCACCTCGCCGAGTTTAGCAGATTTGTAGGAGCAGCAAATCTCAAATTTGACAGACGTCGATATCAATATTCTCGCGTTGTTGATAATCGTAAAAGATTCAATTTTGTTTACTTCTCTTCTGTACTCTGGGCGATTGGATCGGGTTTTATAATTTCGAAACATTATTTCTCAGGCGATACGCGACGCTTAAGTAAAACATTAGTGCATTGGTTCGGATTGCTTGTGTTAATGATAAATGGTTCAACCGTATACCTTTTCTCGGGAGAGATGTGCAGATTTCAAAATGGAATGTTGCTTTTATATCGACGTTTGCAAAGTAAGTGATTGTAATCACAAAGTTGCTTAAAAATTTTCCAGAGTGTCGGGAAAAATTTATGTTTCACGCTGCTTCCTGAAAACGGCTTCTCAGTTTTACAATTTAACATTCAATAATTTTTTCCTAAATCTTGCAGGGACTTATGTTCAATCGAGTAATCCAAGTCGTCAAAAATTGAATCGGATGTTGGATATATTCATCATTCTTAACGGATTAGCCGTACTAAATATTACAATTTCTGTCATGATTCTTGCCATATATGACCCAAAAGAATCTGCATTTCTTGGAGCGCTAATTCCAGAACAAAAATTTTCTATTCTTTGGCACATTATCTTTTCCTTCTTTCATGCCATTCTGATAGTTCCACTTACAACAGCAACTTATCAATCGGGTTTCTTCTGCGTTACCTATCTCTATTATTTGGTCATTCTACTCGGAAAAGAGCAACGTCTAGGAAGGAAAAAGTACTTGACCTCAGACGAATTCCGACATCCGAATGATCTTCGTATGAATTTCAGATGCTTTCAAGTTCTCAACACTAATATAATGTGCGAATTGGGTATATACATGCTGATTCTTAATCTAACTTTTGGTGCGATGGGAGTGTACTTCATGTCCTTCTTAATCAAACGTGGGGATTCTCTAAAGCTTCTTGATAAAATACCAATTCAAGTTGGTATTCTTTATTCCATTGCATTTTGGCCGCTAGTTTTGGAATTCGGAAAATTTCTGTATGCTAAAGGAAATGCAGTAATAAATTCCTGGGGAAAATTTCCGTGGGAAGATAAGGTTGAAAGGAAGTTGATGAAGAAATTTTGTAAATCCTGTAAACCTATCACGTTGTGCTTTGGTAATCAATTTGTGGTGAAGAGGGTGACCGTTTTGATATATCTTAAGGGGGTTGTTAGGGGTACTGTTAGAGCACTTTTGACTAGTTCCAAAACAAGGTAAAGGTAATCGATTTTAAATTACTTGCATGTATGTAACTATATAATGTAGGGATTTGGCTTGTCTTACGGAAATTTTCCAAGTATAATAATTTATTAAAACGAAAATTGGTTATGGAATTTTAGCCAATTTTTGAAATCGGGTACCTGTGTATTACCTTATTTTTGCTAAAACATATATAAGGAGAATGTTAACTACTAATAATTCGTCTCAGTACGTTCTGAATACTTTTCGGAACAATTTTTTGCTAGATCGTTTAATATTTAAATAAAACCCGAAGCTATTGTTTCCAATAGATATGAAATCATACTAAAACTTACTTAGTATTGCATGCGGTTTCTATTAACGTGTTTTGAAGTTTGCCGAGGTTTTGCACAGCTTTGGTAATAGTTCCCATAAAAATGTTTTCAGAAACTTTATATTCCATTGTGTTTCATCTTACAGAGTTTAGCAGGCTTTTGGGAGAGTCGAATCATAAATTTGATAGAAATCAATTACAATTTTCTCGGGACTTTAAATATCAAAAAAGATTTTACTATTCGTATTATTCCTTGTTTATTTGGGCATTTGGATCAACTTTAGTAATTTTAAAGCATTATATCTTGGACGATAGGCGGCGCCTAAACGTGACATTGTGCTATTGGATCGGAGAGATAATGTTTTTGATAATTAATTCAATGCATTTCTTTTTCTCTGAAGAAATGTGCAGAGTTGAAAATGGGATGTTTATTTATTATCGACATTTACAAAGTAAGTGAAAAATTTATCAAATGATTCGATACATGTATCGGACGAACTGGTTTCCAGCCTTAACCGTTTTCATTTTCACAGGAACATACATGCCCACTTTCTTGCCAAATCGCAGCAAATTGAATCGTTTCTTCGACGTTTTCATAATACTGGATGGAATAGGTGCAATATGTTTGACGCTGTCATTGATTATTCTTGCAATATATGATCCAACAGACATCGTATTTTTGGGAGCATTAATACCAAAAGAATACTTTTCGTTGTTGTGGCATCTTATTTTTTCACTTTTTCATTCCACTTTAATCGTTTCCATGTTAATGTCGACATTTCAGGCAGTTTTCTTTCCCTTGTGTTATGTTTACTATTTGGTCGTGCTCCACGGGAAGGAGCAATGCCTCGGAAGAACGCAGTATTTGACAGGCGACGAATTTCGTAGCTCAAATAATCTCCGTTTGAACTTTAGGTGCTTTCAAATTCTCAACGCTCACACAATGAACCTTTATGGCGCGTATTTGTTATTTTTCAATATGTCGATTGGTGCGATGGGCATTTATTTACTTCATATCTTTTCTCATAAAAGGTGGGGATTGTCTAACATTCTTTGATAAACTTCCGCTTGAATTTGGAATTTTTTATTCTGTTACCTTTTGGCCAATGATTTTAGAATTCGGCAAATTTTTGCATACTAAAGGAAATAGAGTCATAAAATCCTGGAGGATATTTAAGTGGAATAATAAATTTGAAGAAAGGTTAATGAAAAAGTTTTGTAGATCTTGTAAACCAATTACTTTGTGTTATGGGAATCGGTTTGTTGTGAGGAAGGTCACCGTTTTAAAATATTTTAAGGGGATTGTGCGAGGTACTTTTAGAACACTTTTGACCAGTTTTAAAGCGCCTAATTAAAGGGAGCTGCACGAGTTTTTGTTACTAGTTAAAAAACTAGAAATATAAAAGTGCGGTCAACCAGCCATTTAAATTTAGCTAAATTAATTATACATGTTTAAATATTATTAGATTATAAAGTAAGAACCTAAACCAATTTGACACTGAAACTAAATATAGACATACGATTTGGAAGTAGTAATGCAAGCTATTTACAATATGACAAGGTTTGAAGTATTAGGAACGTATCCATCGAGTTTATTTTTTACATTGTAAATGTGTTAAGGTAAAGGTTTGTATTAAAATAAAATCAACGAGTCTCATTTCCATGCTTTAGATGGTTGCGTTTCCTGTTATTGAAGAAAATTTCAATTTGATTTTCAAATTATAGTTGATCATCTGCGCAAACAAATTTGCTATATTATAGCTCATTAAAACATCAACGAGATAAACAATTTTGGAATGAATGGAACCTTCGAACTAGAGGCCAGAATACCCCCTTTCTACGTCATAGTCAACTCATAGGTTAGCTAAAATTAGCCGAAATGGTATTCATTTTGCATATGTATGTTACGTACCGGAAACGCAGATGGAAAAACATTTGATTAAAGTTCATATGAGTCTCTAATTTGTTGGGCTTGAAAATTTTATCATAAAATTATTCCCAATTTCTAGACTGAACCACTTAAGGTTATGCTAAAAAGAACTATTTTTTGCTAAGCAGAAACTGTTTAGCGGTTTCGGGTTTATCATCATTTGAAAATCGAATAAGGACTCATATTTAGTTTCACCATGATTTCCAAAAATTTCCTCAATGTTAAAAATGACTATTTTTGCTAAGCAGAAACTGTTTAGCGGTTTCGGGTTTATCATCATTTGAAAATCGAATAAGGACTCATATTTAGTTTCACCATGATTTCCAAAAATTTCCTCACATTTCTGGGCTATTTCACAAGATTTTGTAGGTTTGTTGGCGGAACCAACATAAAATATGATAACGAAAAACGAAAATTTTCCGTCGACAGGGGCAATAATTCGAAGGTACATTTAATAACGTTCGGCGTGATCGTTTGGTGGTTTGCTTCATGTTTCATTATATTATTGCACTACTTGTCCGACGATGGTAATGCTTTAAAAGTAACGTCTTGCTACTGGTTTGGATTTTTATTGTCATTGGTGGTCGATTCCTGCCTGTTCGTCTCCCCAATAGATCTTTGTAGAACTGCTAATTCAACCGTGCTCTTTTATTCTGGACGATTGGGTAAATCTAAATTATTTCCTTCCTCAAGCAATAAGTGTTTTAAAAGTTAAATTTTGCAATATGTTATAGCGCCATTTTTAAATTTTCAAAGAATCTTTCTTGTCGGATGGCGCTACCAACAAAATCTTGGAAAAAATAAACCGATCCTTTGACATCTTCATTACACTTTACGGTGGAATTACATTTTGCTTTACCGTCTCAGTAATTTTGTTAGTGATCTTCGTCCCGTCCGAAACCGTATTTTTAGGAGTTTTAATACCCCAGCATCATTTCAATCTATTTTGGCGAGTCATGATTCCAATTTTCCATTCAGTATTAATGGTTCCCCTCTGTGCTGACATATATTTGACAGGATCACTCACACTCTGTTACTTGTACTACCTTACAAGGGTTTACGGAAACCCAACTTTGTTTGGGTCAATCAAAAAGCCGATACTTTACAACGGATTTATTCCGACGCCCAGACAATATACGGAAGTTCTATAGGAGTTTTCAAATTTTGCATGCTGATGCAATGAGCTTTTTCGGACCATATCTCTGGGCTTTTAATATAGCATTCGGAGGATTTGGAATATATTGTTCGTATACACTCATTCGTTTTGGAGATCAACTAAAGTTTCTTGACAAATTTCCATTGCAGGCTGGATTATGGTTTTCCTTTGTACTTTGGCCAATTGCATTAGTGTTTGGGGGATACTTGGTCGGAAAAGGGGATTCTATCTTAAGATCTTGGAAAACATCCTTTTGGAATGGAAGCAATGAAGAACAAAAATTGATGAGGAGGTTTTGCAGATCTTGCAAGCCCCTTGCGCTGTGTTATGGTACACGGTATATTATTGGGCGTTTGTCCGTTTTAGGTTATTATAGGGCTATTACAAGAGGAACTTGCAGATCACTTTTGTCACAATTAGGGGTCTTCGTCTGGTAAAATATTGAACAGTTTGGGTATTCATTTTTCGAAATTTTTTTCGTGCATTTTCCGTATACTGAAGTACGAAATAGCACGTTATAAATAAATGTATGAAGATAAATAAATTTAAAAAAGTCTTATTGTTAGTTTACTTGGTACGTCACATAATGACAGATAATATTATCACGTGCATTAATGCTTTTAATATTAAAATTTGTCCGCATGGATGCAGAAATAAATCAAAAGTAATAAAGATTTATTAAAATTTCAAGATTGAATAAAACAATTTGGCCTATAGTCTCATTACCCCTAGACTCAACTTGGTTTTTTGGTCAAGTGTTCTTGAATATTAAGGATTCCTCTTGACATTACGAATATGAATTGTATTTAAATCTTTTGACCTTGGACAACATGTTTATGGAACGGGAATGAAGAAGAGCAAATACTTATGAAAGAAATTTCAAAAAAAGATGTGGGTCAAGATACGTAACTTGTAGCGCTACAAGGTCTAATATTTGACGAAAATATATTCCGTATACCAACATCAATTTTGTAGAACAGAAGATACGCGGTGATATATTCTTAGAGGTGGTAAACATGTTCAACTCTTAAAAAGTTTTTTTCTTAAAAGGACAGATAAACGGACAAATTGATTCCATATGAGCAATAAGTGCTTTGCTACATAGCTTCAGCTTGACATTGACCATTTTTTAAAATGTTTGTTTCGTAACTTTAAAAAATGAAAATTATATTTACTTGTTAAAAATAACCTTTTCTAAAACGTTTTGACGGGAAGTACCATATTTGTACGGATGTGTGTCATTTACTTACAAATGGGCACATTTACTTAAGGTCAATGGTCAATGTAGAGGCTAAAAAGTAAATAATACTTTCCAACGTCATATTCGAAGTGAAAGCACAAGTGAATGGAGAAAAAACTTAAAAATGTTTTCAGATAGATTTCTGGCATACGTGTACCATCAAACAGAATTTGGAAGACGGATAGGTGCAACACATTTAAAATTCGATAGAAAACAAAGAAAATTTTGTGTTGATATTGAAAACGCATGGAAAACGCACGTGGGATTTGCATTAATCTTTGCTTGGTGTATTTTATCATTGCTAATCCTTCCAAAACATTATTTTGACGGGGATGTGAAACGTCTCCATGTAACATTCTGCTATTGGCTGGGTGGAGTTTTAATCATGTTGGCCTATTCAGTTTTGTACTTTTTCTTGGACGAAGCAAGGAGAGTAATGAACGGGGTGCTCGTGTTTTATCAAAATATTAACAGTAAGATTTCGTATTTAACTTTGAAATTACAGGGTTCGGTAAAACCAAATAAATGTGTTTAATACATTTGAATGAAGAATACAATGCTTCATGCTTTTGAAGGAATAGTTTTTCGCTTTGGAAATCTTTCTAGAAAATGAGACATTGTATTTGATAATATGGGCCATTTGTCCCATGCATTACTTTAAAGAGATCGAGTAAATATGTGTTAGTCGAAGCAGGTGAACATGGGAACGACCCCAGGTCAGGTCTCTTAATTCATGTTTTGATTGGTTTTCGACGCTGCTTAAAAACCCGTCTAATTACTGCAAAATGCAAAATTATTTGGGTAAGATTATCACCGTTACGAAAGTCTGCCAAGGTCGGGCAATTGGTAACGGTTATGGTGTCAGGGTCAGGTTTGTCGTGCTTTAGTAACGTTTACAAACCCGCTCCGTTGCCAGTGAAGAAATAATTTTTTAAACGGTGGACAATGCGCGATAAGATGTTCACCAATTTTACCACAAAAATGAAAGTACAAAATTTTTTTCGGAAAATTTTACGGTGATATAAGAAACAGCGTGAAAACCTGATTTATACGTATGACCTACAACCGACTTTTTTACCGAACCCTGGAAACATTAAATTCTAGCACGATCAAGAAAACAGTTACTTGTGTTTTTTGTCTTTAGAGTCGTTTATGCCCAATTTCCATCCAAACTGGGATCAAAAGAATCAGTTGTTTGACCTTTTCATCATATTTGAAGGAATTGCCTTAGTACTAGCGACAGCTGCAACAATCGCCTTAGCGATGTATGATCCAACAGAGACAATATTTCTGGGCTCTCTTGTTCCTAAGAAATATTACAATATTTGGTGGCATATAACAATATCCCTATACCACTCCCTTTATTGGCAATGTATGATCCAACAGAGACAATATTTCTGGGCTCTCTTGTTCCTAAGAAATATTACAATATTTGGTGGCATATAACAATATCCCTATACCACTCCCTTTTTATAATTCCCGTCTTCACATCCGCCAGCATTTTGTTGTCATTCTGCCTATCTTATGTTTTCTACCTTACAAACGTTTACTGCTCGGAATTATGCTTGGGACGGAAGCGGTACTTAACCGTGAATTCTTTCCGGTTGCCAGGTGAACTGCGAAAATATTTTCGATCTTTCCAAGTACTTCATGCAAACACCCTTTGTTTCTTTGGACCTTATTTGCTCGCATTCAATATTGAATTTGGTGCGATTGCGATATACTGTATCTCACTCTTAATCAGATTTGGTGACACTTTGCCAATGTTGGACAAACTCATTATTCAAATTATGCTTTGGTTTACTCTCGTCATTTGGCCAATTGCAATGTTAGTGGGAAAGTTTTTGTTAGGAAGGGGAAATGAAACTTTGGCATCTTGGAAAACTCATCGATGGTCAAGTAAAGAAGAGCGAAAGATGATGATGCTGTTTTGTAAATCTTGTAAACCTCTTACACTTTCATACGGTACTAGATTTATAATTGGTCGTGTTACGGTTTTGACGTATTTTAAAGCGATTATCAAAGGCATTACTAGAACGCTTTTAACGAAAGTAGCATTTCTTGTGTGGTAAATATTTTATAGAAGCCTTAATCTAATATATAAAAACGAGGTATGTAAATGATATGCAAATGTGTCTGTAACTCATTGCTGATTGGCTGACACAGTGAGGCTTTCTACTTTGTTACCCGCGCAAACTACATTCGATTGCTGTGTATTCCCATGCTGAGCCGAGAAGCTTCTCAGCTTTAGTGGTATTGTTATGCAATATGCTTGTTGAGAAAGCAGTTCTTGGATGTGCGGTTAAGCTGAGTCTTTTTTAGCATGCGGGCACGGTATCGAATCTCTTATCCTATGTATTATTTTTTGCTTGATTTTATTAAAACCGAAGGCAACAAATCTTACTTTACGGCGAGGGAAAGGACGGGATAAGTGTTGCGAAGCAACACCGGGCTTCTAGTGATTCCGTAAAAGGAAATACAAATTAAATGGTACGAGCACCGGAAACCGGGGAGCCCTGGCGACAGAAAATCTGCCAAAAATCCTTCGATTCGATTCCAACTCTGTATTTATTTACAAGCCGCTGCCTATTCAAAATGTTGGTAAACTCTATGAAGATATGCTGATTTAAAAATAGGTTGGAATTTTTGTATTGTAATTTAAACTACCTACACATTTCCGTTGTAAGTTATGTTTAAAGTTGTCACAAAACTAAACATTGTACATAATTGACTACATCCTGACATTTGTTTGTTTTAAGACGTTCAAATAAAATTGTTGAACAACACTTTTCATTGTCATTAGCTTCTTGACTGACTGGAATAAAGTATTTCATACAAATAAATATTCCAACCAATTTCTTTCTAGAAAACAAAATGTTTTCTTCACGAAGTCTAGAAATTTTGTACTGCCTTACAAACATAGGCAAGTACATTGGGGCAACAAATTTAACGTTCGATAGGAAAAAACTTTCGTTAGATTTAAAATGCAACATGAAAATGAACATTGTTGCAGTTCTTACGAGTCTATGGTGCTTTGGTGCATTTCTCATTCCAATCAAACACTACGTCAGCGGAGATTTGGCAGCATTCAATGTAGCAATGTGCTATTGGTTTATGGGTGCCTTAATAATATTGTGTTATTCAGTAATTTACTGCTTCTCAAATGAAATTTGCAGACTGGGAAATTGTACTTTGGTGTTTTATGCAGAATTATATGGTAAGTTCGAACAACTCTTTTGCAAATAAAAATTTAAAAAAATTAGACAAATTGTATCCTGAATTGAAAGAATATCAAACGAATTTTTATGAAAAAATTAATTGCAGATGAGTTTATGGTTGGCTTTCATCCCGACCAAAGTAAAATAAACTGGAAATTTGATATTTATATCGTACTTGTTGGGATCCTTTTGTGTATCGGTTTGATGACTTTTATCCCGCTTGTAATATATGACCCAAGACAAATCATATTTCTTGGTAGTTTAATACCCGTCAAATATTATAATTTATGGTGGCATGCCATATTATCTATATTCCATTTACTACTGTTAATTCCGTTAATAATTAGTATGTACTTACTTTGTTTCCTTACAGTATTCTATTTATATTATCTTGTAATTGTATATGGCAACGAACTTTCTTTAGGAAAAAATAATTATTTAACTGTGAATTCGTTTCGAGGAGCTGAGAATTTAAGGAAATATTTCAGACGTTTTCAAGTTATACACGCAAACGCTCTATGTTTCTTTGGTCCATACATATTTGGATTAAATATGGCAGTG
>JAHZMX010003080.1:0-11630 GCA_027743895.1 Seira musarum
ATAGTTGCCACCGTGGTCTTATTAGATGTTACTTGCTCTTTTCCCGATGAAGTCACTGGTGTCTGGTTAGTGGTAGTCACATTAGTTGTTGGCACTGATTTGCTTTCTGCACTCGGTTTCACTTCCGGTTTAGCAAGCCCAGTGTTTTCTGCCGCATTCTTAACTTCTAGCTGCGGCTTTGGACATGGTTGAAGATTTGTCTGTGATGTTGAGACAGTGCTAACGGTAACTTTTACTGGCGAAGCAGCAGCCGCTGTCACTGGGGCTTTCTCTAGACTCGGGCTAGGTTTCGCAGGTTTATCCGCCACAGTCGGCAAAGTGCTACTAACACTACTAGAGACTGCAGTCGATACTGGTGGTTTTGGTGTAGCCGTTGTCGTGGTTGTAGTTGTTTTAACCGGCGAATTTGTTTGGCTTTCGGGAGCAGTTGATGAGGGAAAAGCCTTTGCTTGTGGCAAATTGCTACTTTCTTCTTTTTCTGCTTTTGTAGGTGCTGTTGAAACAGTTTGCACGTTTGGCGACGAAGAGATTGCACTAGTTCCGCTTGTCGTTGTTTGTAAGCTGTCAGCCTTTGAACTTACGACTTTTTTAGGTTCTGTCTTAGGAGTTGTCAAAATTTGTGCAACGTTTTCGGGGTCTGACGAACTCCCAGCCTTAGATGCGGATACTGAGGTTGGTTGCATGGATGTAGGTGTACTGGGAGCAACTGTAGTTGTTGTAGCAGTTTTCACCGGAGGATTTACCGTTGATGTTACAGCGGTTAGGGTTGCTGATGTAGTAACAGATGATGCTGGTTTAATAGGAGACGCTTCAGACTTAACAACGACGGGAGCTAGAATTGTCGTATTACCAGGGACTATGCTACTAGGCACTGGTGCATTTCCTGAAGTTGACTGTGAAACAACACTCGTAGATGCGGCAGTAGGCGTAGATGTCACAACTGGCATCTTAACGTCCGAACTAGGGACCAATTTTTCAGACTTGACTTCCGGTTTTGGAGCACTGCTAGTCACAGATGCGGATATTAGGTTCGCTGGAGTATTTCCGGAAGCTGTTGTCTTAGGTGTAGATGCCGGAGAAACTTCGGCCGTTGTGGTGACTGGAATTTTAGATGTAGGAACTGCTGTGGTCGGCGCTGCTGCATTTGGTTTGATACTCGCAGTGGTGGTAGTGGTGACCTGCGTAGTTGGAGTGTTCTTTGTTGTGTCAAGCTGTAGAGGAGGTGTTGTAGGTTTTATACTGACATCTGCATTCAGCATCGTGGTCGTGGTAATTGGTGGTTGCGGCGGGGAATTGTTGGGCGCAGTGGTTTTGGGGGCAACGCTGCTGGGAGTAGTGGTAGTGGTGATAGGCGTAGACGTTGTCGCTGGTTTACCAACCGTCTTCCCTAATTTATTATCTGACGCTGGTACAGTAGTCGGAACTGAAGTGATCGTGACGGGTTGTTGCTTTATTGGAGACGCTGCTTCGCCAACAAACTTTGTAAAAGTGGTGGACGGATTCGTCGCAGGATTCAGTATCACTTGATTTTGTGGTCTTGCTGGTGGTACTGAATGAGCAGTAGTAGCGGGTTTGACGGATACCGTCACTGGCTTTTGTTGAAGGATCGCTGGCCGACCACCAGAAGAGCTTATTATGGGTGTCGTGCTAACTGAAGGAGCGACACTCGTGTGTGGAATTATGGTAATCGCTTTACAAGATGTCGGAGTTGTGACTAAAGATTTTGTGCTGACTGCAACACTTGACTCAATTTTCATCATAACAGGTATCCTATTTGGATCCGATTGCACTACAGTAAGACTTGGAGGTAGAATATTTTTTATTTCTGGAGGTATCAGACACGCCGGTAGTTCATCTTTTACTTCCAGTCTTCCCTCATGAATCCGTTTGTCACCGGGGTGCTGTCCGGAACTAACCATGACAGTATTATTATTCTGGGACTTTTGGAACTCAGTCTTTTGCACAGATCCTGCGGTGCCGCTTCCAGTGGAGGGTATCGGAAGTAACGTTGCCCCAGTTCCCACCGCTACTGGGGCTGTGGTGGACAATGGAACTTGAAGAGAAATAGAGCACACAACTTTATTGTCCATCTCCGACTTTGACTGACTGACAGCAATTGCCGAGACGGGGTCCCGTTTCAGCGATAGATCCGTCACAACACCACCTTGCTTAAGGACTTTAGATGTTTCACTAATCGACAGTGGCTTGGCGTCAGATGTACAAGGAATTATTACTAAGTCACTAGAGTGAGTTACAAAGCTTAGTTCTTTCATCACAGAATCCACCTGACTTTCACTTGGCCGAGTAGAAGGCTCGATCTTCACCGCGCCATCAACTACCGGTAAAATGGAGACCGAAATGGGACTTGGTGTGCACTCAGTTTTAATTGGTTTAAGCAGAGAATGAGGCTCATCCTTACTTCCCAAAATCGGCTTCGACATGTGTGATACATCAGGAAACAACTTTGGTGGAGCGCCACCCTTCACCTCACAAATCGTCACATCTTTAAGGGAAAGACCCAAGTCCGTCTTCTGAAGTTGGCTGAAATCGCTTGGCGTAATTGTAGTTTCCGCGGGGATCGTTGGAGGCGTGGACCCAACTTCAATTTGTTTTATGGTTACAGCGGGCAATTCGGATGGGGTATCCTCCGCTTTGCTACCAACGGGAGGATTTGGTGACGGCACGTCCGCAATTTCAACAGTCTTCAGTTTCTTTATCCCTGGGGCGGATTTATCGAATCCAGCCGTATCTCCACTTCTTTTGCCTGATGGCAACGAAGGCGATACGGTTGGTGTTGTGGTCATCTTTTTAATTGACGAGATCTCGATTGTTCTGGCACACGAAGAGACTTCCTCCTCTTGTTCATTACAGCTACTGCTTTCTGACTCATCTTTCCCCTCCACGTCAGTCGATTCTTCGTCTGATCGAGACGAACGAATGGAATCAGTTGCTGAAGTCTCTAAAGTCGTTTCATCTTTGTCTGCAGGTGCTCTGCTGCTTGCAGAAGATTCCGCGTGACTCGCAGTGACACTTGGAGAAAGTCGGGACGAGCGCAAAGACTGTTTCCTTTCGTCAGTAGTGGAGGCAGCAGAAGTTGATGCAGTCTCAACCGTCAAACTAGTTACAGTTGATGAGACTTCAGGGTGTTTCAAAGAATCTGCAGACTTGCTCTGCCTTGAACTTGATTGATTCGCAGACTTGTGTCCCCATATTGGTTCGAAATGTTTGACCTTTGTACGCATAATAAGTTCATTTTTAGTGTTACATATTCACATCGTAGCGTTTAATTAAAAATAATAAAATAAATCAGTTTGCAAAACCATTATTATACCTTCCATGGATCCAATTTTGACCTTTCCTTATCAGCCTCTAATTTATTTTTTACTCGTTGTTCGGGTGTGAATTCGCCCGAAGTTAATTTGCTCTTCCATTCTTCGCATGCCCTTGCAAAAAACTCATTGTTTAGGGCAGAACTGCTAAGCCTATGTAGGGAAAAATCAAAATCTCGTAAAACACCTGCATCATAATCTCATATGTGTAAATGCAACAAAATAAAGCAGAAAGATTTTTATCTTACTTTACGGACGAGTCAGGTCCTGTGATCGCATCAACTTCCGGTAATAACTGGATCAGTTTGTACTGATACAATGGAGGCAACAGCGAGAATGTGTGTTTATTCAGTATGGTTCGCAGGTTTACTTGTGTTAGAATGGACCCTGGTGTTTCTAAATCTATGTGACCCTCCCGTTTAGTTTGTTCTAGCTGCTCGGCGGTAGAAAGTTTTCTATAGTGCCGTTTGCGTGGTCGACCTGCACCGAAACCTGGAATGGACGCTAAAACATCCTTCATCGTTTTTGGCTTCGGCGGGTGCATTGATTTCTCTGCATTATTATTAGCCTCCTCTTCAGCTTTGGCTAATGAAGTTTTTAAGATAAATCAAATTTAAAATTAGTTCTTGAAGGCGTTTTTTTTTTCATTTGGTATTTTTATTTGCGTTTCATGTTTCAAACATACCTGCCAAACTAGCTTTTACAACCGTCCTCGTTCTGTAAATAGTCGTTGGAGCTGTAGGTACGATTTTTGGAACCGTTGGGTTATTTGGATTGTTGGGGGGTCGTCCAACTCCTCTTTTTCCTGGTGCAGGGGGTACCTTTACAGCAGCAGCGTGTGGGGTGCCTATTCTTCCTGAAGAAAATAGTCGTTTTCTTTTTCTTCTCCTCGGAGGTACTTTTCCTTTACTTCTTGGCCTACCAACAGGATTGGGTACGGGAGGTTTTGGTGGAGGAGCCGGTCCCGCAGAACTATTCTGCTGCACCTCAGTCACTGAAACCTCACTTTGAAAAGGCTCCTGTGGATCTTTGACCGATCCAGTACGCTGGGTACTTATCACATTTGTATTTTCAGCGTCATCCTGTAACTCCAATAGTTCGACTTGGTGTGTGGTCGCTTTCCGGAGGTTATTTTGTTGCATTTGAATACGACTCCTAGTAGCGGAAAGGGGCTGCAGCTTATGATATCCATCACTGGAATTTGTTACTGCAGGTTTGATAAATCTATTTTCTATTTTTGGTCCTTCATGCTTTGCTTCCGGATGAATTTCACGATCACCTTCAACCATTTTTGTTTCTAGCATTGTTAATGGGTCTAATGGCAACTTCCCGTCGATATCCATTGAATCACTTGACCTACGATCACTAGCATCCACAAGTGGCCTACAGCTACCAACACTGCCACCACTACTAACACCAAACTTTGAGTTCAAAGGACGATTTTTTAAAAACGTTGCAGGGGTCACACGTACTGACGAGTTTGGATTATGATTCAAAATCATAGTCCTTTGATTTTGACCCATGACTGGTTTATTAGCTAATGGCAAAGTTCTCTGAGAAACGGCTGGAGTTATACTAAGACGGTTGTTTAGTGGTTGCTGGTGGTGTCGGTGATGTGATTGGAGACTATGAGAGATCGGTTGGAGTTGAATTTGTTTTTTGTGCAGGCTATTACTCATACTTAAAAAACTATTAGGTGGTCGCGAAGGAGCATTTAATGATGACGAAGTTACTATCGTCGTCGGTGCTCCCTGCATAAAATTTCGCTGCTGCTGTGGGACAGGGTTCGACGAGCTCGCCGACGTTGTTTTGACTGGATTTATGGTAGTTATTGTGGTAGACCCTGTGAGTGACGAGGGGGGTGCGGATCTCTCCGGAAGAGGTGTCTTAATTTCAAAAATAGTTATCTCACTAGAAATATTTCTAATAGACATCTTAACCTCTTCGGAGAGAGACGATGAAGATGAGGTCAGTGCTGGAATTTCACTTCCTCCTCCTCCTCCCGTAGTTTCTCCACCGCTTGTAGAGGAGACGGTGGAGGAAGGGATTGTGGGAGCAGTGGTGCTAGTTCCGCTCCCATTCCCATTGCCCCCTCCACTCTGTACATTAGATGGAGACGACATTTTTCTAAGTTTACGGTAATGCGACCGTCTACAGAAGAGGTAATAAATTATTCATTTTTCATCAATAAATGCATAATTGGTTTGCTACAAACAGTCAAATAAGAGTTTACTAAAATGATTAAGCATACCAAAATATTCATATTTTCGCGTTATATTTTAAGACAGAAATCTTCCAATCCAAAGCTTCTCTACATCTACTTTAAGTTGGAACTCGTTGTTCCGGATAGATTTTGTATAGTGAGGTCTTCCAAACATTTTCGGGATGATTTTTTGCGTATCCTGATTACTATTAGGATACCATAATCATCAACTCATTCCACGGATTAGAAAAGCACTTGACAGCTATATTCACTTTCACTATCCACGTGCAGAAAGCTCTCGAGCTAATTCAATTTCCGTTTAATATTTTTAAGAAAATAATTTCCTATATTCCTCCACATTTAAACCGCTGCTGCTGAAGGCACCATCATTTCACTGCAATTATTTTTGCAAAATACTTTGATGTGACAGGTTTTCAGCTTTCTCCCACCCGCAAAATAATCCCACCAACATACTTTATATCTTTAACAATGAAATAACCTGTTGGGTAGTAAAAGGGTCATTTAAAAAAAAAAAAAGATGAAGAAACGTGGTGAACTTTTGGGTGGTTAAAAAATCTTCCATATTATTCGACATACGTTTTAGAGGCATCACCTTTTGTAATCCCTTTGGTGTACCAGGTTGTACGTCATAAAAATTGTGGATTTCTTATTTTCAACTGGAACAGTCAATTTTTANAATAACCTGTTGGGTAGTAAAAGGGTCATTTTTTAAAAAAACAGATGAAGGAACGTGGTGAACTTTTGGGTGGTTAAAAAATCTTCCATATTATTCGACATACGTTTTAGAGGCATCACCTTTTGTAATCCCTTTGGTGTACCAGGTTGTACGTCATAAAAATTGTGGATTTCTTATTTTCAACTGGAACAGTCAATTTTTATTATTTTTCTGAAGCTCCTGATCTTTTTCCATTGTCCATCCCGAGGAAACAATAAACTTTTTCTACATTTTTACAACCTTTTTTTTTAAATGTTGAAAAAATCGTCATATTTTTTATGATAGGTATATATAACAGAATATAAATTTTTCAACCCGAAATATATGAAAAGGATCAGAGACATGTATTAAAGGTCCCTTTTTTTCTGGATATATTTTTCAATTGAAGATTGAAGACCTACCTTTCTTTCTTCCCGTCGTAATGTGTACAAGACAAGAAAAATTGGGGAACGGGACAACATAAGCATTCCGAAAGAAAGGGTTTAATGTGATGCATCCATATAAAAAATGGAATATACCATCCATCCATCCGTCCATCCTTTCTGTTCCATGCAATAAAGTGTACCTAGTCAAAATTTACCAAAAGCTGTGGTCTTTTTTTTCTGTACGCGTTACTGGCTACGTAGACATCATCATAATAATATACGTATTACGTATTCTTCTTTTTCTGCTTATTTTTTTTGTATCTGACTTGAACAAGAAGACTTTTTGAGAATGATTATTGGAAGGTTGAAAATAATAGGAATTGGTTGAGTAAAGTAAAAAGAAGAGGAACCAGAAAATCCTCAAATGTATGTACATACTTACATGAGCGAGCAAAATGTATGGGAAAAATGTTTTTATTATTACTCTGTATGTTTTAATGTGCATTTGGCCAACGTATGTATATGGCCCATATCGTAAGGAAAAGCATATTTGAGTTACGAGATGGACCTTAACCAGGGAAATATATGCTTACGCAAACAAACTCACAACAATAATATGCATCTTAAAAAACGAAAACAGCTTCTGGGTTATATTGAGTCTGATTCGCATTGTTGATGAGTTGGGATTGGTTTTTTTTCTACACGGGGCATTTTTTTTCGTAAAGGTAAAATGCTTAATGTAGATTCTAGTTGTTGAAGTAGGGTAAGTATAATATCGCTCCCTTTGATGATTTGATTGTGACTTGAGTATGTGTTTGTGAAGTGAGCACAAACAACGTATTTTTCTGCGTGTGTGTTAAATATATTAAGATCATGGGCTTAACGTGTTTCCTTTGCAATTATTGTGTGGACAAGATGAGAAACAGACAAACACGAGCATGAATTATACTAAGATATACGCACTTTAAATACTTTTTGTATGTAATTAATAATTTTAAAAGCTAACTCGGAATATGGTTATATTTTTTTGATAGGCGATTCGCATGAAATGGTGAAGGGTGTATATAGAATTTTTTTTAGACTGCTTAGTGGTTTGTAAAAAACATGTTACACTGGATTCTAACTTTAATATGTATGTATATTATTATAAGCAAGTTATAACAATTGATGAGAATGTGTGGGCTGAGATGCGTGAAGTTATTTCCGCAGGTTTATGAAACAAGAGCGTGGTGGGCAAAATTGCGTGTTGTAAAAATGAGGAGGGCTTCATAAATGGTGAATAGAGCACTAAAATGCAAAATAAATATGAAAATCATTCGACATTCGATTCTGCGTTCAAACAAAAGAATAAATAAAAACCTTTATTTCATGGAAAATATGCATGGCTTCAATCAAAAACTGACAAAAATGTGATTAACCAAAAGAAGTATCATTAATATTTCAGTATCTCGAAATGATTACACCAAGAAAACTTTATATTTGCATTAAATTGTTCGTCAATCTTGACTGAGGAAGAACTCGTCATAATCATAAATCGTCGTACATAAAGGCGAAACCTCAAACATTGTTTGCATCTTTTCTAATTGAAAATTTGCTAATTCACATGTTTGTTTATATCGGAAAAGGAAAGGGCATATAGAAAAATTACACTTATTTTAATATTTGAACTTATTTGTGATTTTGATTATGAATTGTATCACGTTTCTGCATTTCCAAAGTCTATTGGGAAGACCTTTGTTCGCTTCGCTACGGCCGTATTCCTAAGCCTACATAGGTATTCTCAAAATGGACAAAAAGTTGCGGGAATGAAAAGTTTTCATACTTCAAGCTGTTATACATAATACATATTACTTTGCGTTTCCCCAACGAACGCAACGGGGATTTCAAATATTACTGTTTTTATTACAAATTACAAAGATACGTGCGGATTATTTATTTAACAGTAGAATTGTAGTTTGCTCAAAAAGAAAATATATTTTAGTCAGGTATAGGCTGGAGGCAAGAGCAAAATGTCTTTGCCAACCTCACTGAAGTCTGTGGTTCGAGTGGCGATGACTCCTATAAACTTCCTTCGAATATTCAAGAGTAGTGGTCATCTTCAATTAGCAGACTCAATTTGCCGCATGTCTGGTCATAGTACTGTCAATTCGCGTCTTCAATATCCGGCAATAACATTATACAGCCGTAGCTACAGCAGTTCTTCAAAGTGTTTAAATGCTTCTGCGTCACCAGCCCCGGAAGGGAAGAAGGACACTGCTACTGACACAAGCCCTTCAACGTCAAGCGGAGATCAACCCGAAACCGGGCAAATCTTTCTTCTCCAAAAGTACAACATGTACGTTTGTTGGCACCCGGAAGTCCCCTTCCCTTATGAAATGACGAAACCGATTGATGTCAATGCACCAATTACTGACTCTAATTTGAAAATACAGGCGCTTACTCCAGTAAGTGTAACACATCGAATATTCGCCCGTTTATAATGTACCAATACATATCTTCGTATCCATTCAGTTTTTTTTTTTAATTTCTTCCCAGGTCAAGGAAATATTCAACGAAACCGATTGATGTCAATGCACCAATTACTGACTCTAATTTGAAAATACAGGCGCTTACTCCAGTAAGTGTAACACATCTAATATTTGCCCGTTTATAATGTACCAATACATATCTTCGTATTCATTCAGTTTTTTTTAAATTTCTTCCCAGGTCAAGGAAATATTCAGAGCCAAACATAAAAGGATGTTGATTCAGGAGCTGATAAAACTTACGTATTCCACCAAACATCGTTTCTTTGGATTGCACGGGAAATCTAAGCGCAAGGTGTTGAGGGAATTAGACGACGCTGCATTTAGACAAAAGCGACTTAGGAAATATCTATAAATAGTTATCCAGTGCAGTAGATTATAAATTAATTACATAGTCCTGAATATGCAGTAATGAAGAAATTGAATGATAAATAATTACTAAACAGATCGAATGGTTTATTAAAATATGTCTAAATAAATAACACTTGATTTATTACTTTTATTCTAAATCGTAGTTTTCTAAAATGATAACTAAATATTCAATACAATTTATAATACAAAAATTTGTTTTAACGTATCGCGTGAGTTTTAATAATTACACCTTACATATTTCGATGTTGCGGAAAACTAGGCATGAGTTCCTGATCGCAAGCTAAAAATGAAAATAATTAAAACATTCATTTAATAATTTCATAAACATAGTTTGCAACTCATTAGTCACATTTTGCTGATTTTATTTTGGCTTACGCAATGGAGCTTCACGAAAGTAGGAACTTTGTAGGCATTCTTCCGCCGTCGCCCTTTTCTTGGGATCATACATTAGAAGGAAGTTCATCAGTCTCTTCGTCAAAAGTGCGTTTTAATGATCTGGCCTGTTATCTCTACGTCATTGCAATATGTTCGTGTAAAGATAATTGATTCGCTAACCTATACCACAATGTAACAACTCCAGGTGTCATAGGTTGTAACGGTAGCCCATACTTTCGAGCCAGGCCAAAATCAGCTAACACAATATAATTACAACCACAATTTATAAATCAATTACATACCCGAATACTTTCGAGGAGAAAGCTGCATAATGTTCCAGAGAGTTATAAACTTTTTTTCATACCAATTTTCAAGCATCCTTTATCCGTCAAAAGCAGATTTGAAACTTTCAGGTCTCGATGAACAATAAAGTTTTTGTGAAGATGGCGCAAACCCTTAAATAACTGTATCATGATACACTTAATCTGCGATTCGGAAAACGGACTTTTCATGTGATCCAGCAAACTAGCCAAGTCCTGCTCGCAATAGTCCATCACCAAGAATATACTGAAAGTTAGAAAATCAATCGAACAAAATGATTAAAAGAGTAGAGGAACCTTTTCTTTACAGATTTGAACGTTTTTCTTACTTTTCCAAGTTTCGACCGACTGCGATTTCCCTTAATGTAACTACATTTTCATTGCGAACGTTAAGAAGAATAGAGATTTCTCTCAGGGCACTAATTGGGAAACCGTCTTTTTCTTTCTCCATCCTCATCTTTTTCAGTGCAACTATTTCTTTCGTATCACGATCACGGGCACGATCTTGAAAAATGTAAGACTTCACTGTACGAGGACAAATTATGTGGAAAATTGTATGCAAAATTATTAATTTTAAACTCACAAACGACCCCATACGTTCCTTCTCCTATTCGGTTGAGTTTGTCAAAGTCTGTTACGGGACGACAATGGCCAAGCTGTCAATAGATTCAAGATAAGAAATAAAGTGTTATATCTCTATCAATTTAGCTGAAAACTTGAACAAAAAACAAGATTTTGTTTAAAACTTACAATGTCTCTTTCTGGAATAGGCGATGGTAAGCAGGTTACAAATGAGATTAACATTCCTTTCTTCGGTGCATCAAACGACGATGATCCACCACCGGTACCATAGCCTGTCTCCATTTTCGATTTCTTCTCCGTGGATGCCATTAGGAATATCGAATATCTTTAGTTTAATATGTGGATCAATTGATTGTCCCTATAAGAGGATGATTAAAATTCTAAAATGTTCACGGACGGTTAAAGTTATATTTATCATTTATGTACTGCACGTGCCTTCTAGCTTTGGCTTTAATTTTTTAATCAGAAATCCTAATTGTGATCTACCACCACCACTTGTTTTGTTATCGTTTCACAAAACAAAAAGCAATTCAATGACGTAGCATGATGTACTTTGAGAATTTTATGTTTGTGCATTCACACAGCATGAGGAGCTGTCTTTGGGAAAAAAGCTTTTGCTTGCTTGTTTGTGGGTGCGTGCATTTCAGGACAAACTCTGAAACTGAAACCAAGAATAGGAATGCAATGGTGGTGAAAGTGAGTCCTGAATTTGATATATTTTAAGAGTGATTAAATTAATTTTTGCTTAGGCTTTTATAATTTACACAATTCTAGTATTTCAACCTTTTCAACACGATTTAAATAATTATAACAAGTCGAGTTC
>JAHZMX010003081.1:0-12759 GCA_027743895.1 Seira musarum
TCGAGGCATTTGTTGCAATATCTACCTCCAACTCCTTCCTTACAGGGACATTGTCCCGTAATAACATCACATGAATCCCCAAGACTCCCAACTGGATTACAAGCGCAACTTTGGCAGTTTTCCATTATATTTCCAAAACCTTCTTTGCATAAGTTACACTTCTTCCCAGTGAAATTTTCTCGGCAATCTTGTCAAATCAAGTCATAAGTTAGGAAATCAAGTAGCTAAATGTACGTATATTTATTTGTACGGTTAGCAAAAAAGTTTAAAAAACTTACTGCATTGTCCTGTGATAACATCGCATGAATCCCCGAATGCTCCAGATTTCGAGCAGTCACATGAAATACAAGAACCATTTAGCGGGTTGCCCCAGTGATTTTGAGAACATTCATCACAATTCCAACCTATTGCAAGGGAAATAAAATACTATAGGTTAAGACATTAGAGCTCTGCTATGAAAATGCGTTATGACGTCATCTGTGAGAGAAACATGTAATATGACCTATTGTATTCCTGGGGCAAATCAGACATTCCCCTGTCAAATGATCGCAAATGTCTTTGGAAGGATCATCATCGTCGTCGTCAATCATGCACTTGCATGGCTTGCAATAATCTCCCGGCTGTGTAGGGTTTCCAAAGTAACCTTTACTGCAGCGCTCACAGAATTCACCCTCGTACCCCTTGGGACAGGCCGTACACTCGTACGAGTTTCCACTGATTTTACATGTTGGACTAAAATTGTTTCCAGGGTCTCGCAATGGACACTCGCATGGTTTGCATGCATTACTACTCTCTGATTTCGTAGGATCACCATAGAAACCTAATTTACAAAACTGACAATTCGAGCCTGTCGTATTGTGATGACATTCCAAGCAATTTCCTTCAAGGTCACATGAGCTTGCGTGGCCATTACAATCACATTTCACACACTCTGATAGCCACGAATTAGTCAATTTCCTATAACCGTAATCACACATTTCACAAGAAGTACCTGTGTAACCCTTTGGGCACTGACAAACCTCAACTGAAACTGCTTTCACTTGTCCCTCAAGAGCATCTCCAGCTTCGACGTTGGCTTGTTCCATATATGCAAAATGAATTTGCCCTTCGATTTGATCAGTGTGGAATTTTGCTCTAAAAAGGATTTTCTTAATGTTCGAAAGTGTTTCCATCACGTCATATCTTGTGCAAGGAGTTCCCCGACTTGGGACAGGGGTAACTTGAACAATGTGATTATCAATGTCAGGCAAAACCATGCAATTTTGTTCAGTGAGAACAGCAGATATTGTTGCATTATCTCCATCATGAGTTTTATAGACGAAACCAAGCATCGAGTTTGTACCCTGCAGAAAAACATTTAATTAATTTCTTGGTTGTTGGTAGAGATACAAGTCATATAAAAGTCAAAGGCGACTATTTTGCAAGTATCTAAAAAGTAATCATGCTCTGACCTGTATAATGAGATCATAATCTAGGATGGGCCGTCCACTCGTGTCCCCTCTAGCTTGCACCCAACTGACGTGAAACGTCACGTTCAATCCATAAGAATGAATGTGATTCCCTGAAAATCTTTTCTCCTCTGACATTGTTGTCCAATAGTATTCAGAAAACGACGCAAACTCTTCATTTGCAATTTGATAAATACCAGAGGATGTATGATTATCATAATACTGTCCCGCATGAACAGCCTGCACAATCTTTGTCCCGTGGAGATCCGTGACGAACCAATTAGGTTCATCAATAATCTATCAATAAAAGCAGAAAATGATTTCACAAAAAAAGCTTTCTCAAAATGCAAATTGATTATAATTCATTACTTCTTCTCACCTTCATTATTGGAAAATTTGACGATGTGCAAGTAGAAGATTTTGATGAACAAAAACAGGGGGTGCAACCTTCGTCATTCTCTTTTATTAAGTTGAAATGGCCCTTTATGCATTCCGTACAGTATTTCCCTTGAACATTACTCTAAAACAATGGCAATTAATTTCACAGTCAATTTGGTCACAGATTTGGTCAAAGTCACAA
The DNA here is from genome assembly GCA_027743895.1 of Seira musarum. Lineage (NCBI taxonomy): Eukaryota > Metazoa > Arthropoda > Collembola > Entomobryomorpha > Entomobryidae > Seira > Seira musarum. The sequence goes on from JAHZMX010003081.1 coordinate 2,029, forward strand.
TTTGATTTTCGTCACAGTCAATCAAAAGTCTATTTACCTTGCATATACACTCGCCCTCACAATCCATATTAATAATCCCAGGAAGGTGACACGGGCAAGGGCTGCATTTTGGGAAATTTCTCCAGCCCATTGAACATTTCTCGCAGCGCTTCCCCTCATATCCATCCTTGCAGAAACAATCGCCAGGTTCCTTCAAAACCACAAACAAACCGGAGTTAAACAAAATCAGGCCTATTTTATTTTTTACTGTAAGAAAATGAACTCATGTCTCACTTTCACACAAACAAACCGGAGTCAAACAAAATCAGGCCTATTTTATTTTTTACTGTAAGAAAATGAACTCATGTCTCACTTTCCCCGCAAGGCGTCCTTCGTCTTCGTTCCCTACGCACTTTCCTTCTATGCTTCCATTTGGATCACAATCACATTTGACGCAAGGATTGGGATGGTTTGGTGGAACTCCTTTTGGCCGGAAATACCCATCAATGCATTTTTCACAATTTATTCCAGTCGTATGATGCTGTAAAGCATATCATTAGCACTTTTAAAATAGCAAAACTACACTAAACTACATTGCATCTAGGTATGTATAAGTCATTTGTCTTGCTAAAAGCATTTTCTGCTCTCGGCGAAATATATTTTTGTAAACATTTTACTTTGCATTCCAAACAGACACCACCACCATCCATTTCTCCATGCACGTTCATACTCAATCCTTGCTCGTGAATGACTTTATCATAAACGCAGGTTTCCGCATGCCCGTGGCACTGACATGGTTGACATCTTGAACTGGCCGTGCTATTGCCCGGACCCCATGGATACTGATTATAGAGCGGACAACAAATATCACATCTGTCACCACACGTATGGTGCATACAACTGGAAAACAATTACATTATATTGCATTACAATTTATCATTGGATAAGTGACTAAATTATCGTGGATCAACTGTAAAAATTACAGGCATTTCTCGCTTTGTGACCCGGCGTCCATTACGCATTCATTGGCGTGTCCAAAGCACACACAATGACCACCAATGCTGATGTCTTTTATCGAGTAAAAGTAGCGCCTTAACACAGACTTATCAACAAATCCTTCCCCAGTCCCTCCTACGTTTATCAGGTCTCCATGCAACGTCCTTATCTTTTGAAGGCGCAATCTGACAAAACGTGCCATAGTGAATCGAGTCAACGCCTCGGATGGGGTATATCTATTTGAAAGAATTGGACCACACACACAAGACAAAGTAGAAAAAAAACACTTTAGTTTTAATTGACTTTTTCCCATTATGGAAAGTGTGAAAATGTGCACCAATTAATTCATCTTGTATACCTGTTTGAGATCAATTGTGATGGTGACCTGAAAATACAAAATTCAAATGAAGCAAATAATGATTATTATTATGAGCATTTTCATTCTTATTATTATTCTTTCACTTACCCACTCGTATTGTCGGCCATTTTGAAGAGTGGGGCTTTGCCACCATCGATTCGAACCGTCGATAGTGTAATGAACAGGATGGCGTTTTCCTTTGTCCTTTAAAAAAATAATTTTCTTAATGACTTTCAACAAAATTCTCCACTTAATTTACACCTCCCCTTTATGCATCATCGTCCCTCATTGAAAATTTCTCGAGGAGAAAAAAAAGCTAATTTGCATCTTGCATATCTTTGTCAGAGAGAGGCTCTAAAAGCCTTAAAGCAACTTTTCTCATTTCATGTGCAATAATTCGAGCAGACTTTAGAAAAATAACTAAAGAGGATTTTACTTCCCAGAGCCTTTTCAAAATAGTTAATGAGACACTTTTGTTGCACAAATGCAAGTCTTGAGAATCTTTTATGGATCTAGATCATAAATCTCTCAAACTAGTACCTAATTTTTTTCCATGGGCTAATGCGAAAAAGTGCATAGCCAAAAACCAAAGTGAACTGGCAAACATAGAATAGAATAAGGTTTGTGGTCAAAAGAAAACATTATCCCAGCTTATGATTAAGATTCTAACGCATTACAACATTCTTTAATCATCTTTCTGAAAATCAAAATGTTTTAAAGATGATGATCATGAGTTCACCGATTCGACTGATGATTTTTCATTATTGTCCCATTTGTCATTCATTAGGAGCAACAGGGAGCCAGGTCAAACCAAATAAAAACAGCTTTAGAGGAATTGAGCTGGGAGCAATTCATAAAGAACTTTTGACGTCATCTCATTTACATCTCAAAGTTTAGAAGAGATTGGACAAAATCGATTTTTCATGAAGTTCATCTCATTTTTTTTGGCTGTTTCAAGTGGGTGGATTTACAGATTACATCGATATATAGTTTCTATTTTACGCCCTTGTTCCTTCACTTCAACTCAATTGCTCAATGCAGTTCGACAGTGTCGTCGTAGGTGTTTGCAAATACTAGACATAGTCGATTTGCTTGACATGATTTCAACCGGCTTTATGCGCTTTATGTGCAAAAACATAACTTGAGGCAAAGTTTCAAACTTCCATCACCATCATAGTTGCATGTATGTAGTTTTTCTTCACATTTTTGTAATTAGAATTACCGAACTATGCGCGTCGCAAACTTGACACTGGGAGGATCTGCTGAGCGGTCCGTTATGGCGTCTATAAGCATGCTCCACTAATTTACAGAACGTCTCTGGTCCTTCTTCCCCACAAGTTGCGTTCACATGAATCGTCGCCTTGGTCGCTAAATTAAGAACAGGTGGACTAATCCCTACTTCAGTCCAGTTTGTAAGGCCGAGGACGTGCCGTCTCCCAGAGGGAAACAGCTCCTCCGAGGTGGAGTCTTCAAAGTACTCTAAAATTGGAAATGTAGTATTTTACAAACTACCACTTACTTTTTTTTAACGAGCAAAGAAGATTTAAATGGTGTAATAAACAAATTAGCATAAATTTTCATAAAAAAATTAGGCATGATGATTATCGAGTCAGAACATTAATTTAAATGGGAGCTGTTGAGTGGTGGTGAATGAACGTGAACGATTTTTTTACTTACTTGATTGAACACATGGCGTGATTAATACGATTAGCGTGGAGTACACAAGAAATACTGCGGTTGTTGTTGTTGCTGCTGCTGTTGGCCGAGGGATTGACTTAGATTTAGTATTTTCCTCACTTCTTCTTCTGCATTGAAATTGAGGATCAGTGCAAGATACCCAGTTTCTTCTTCTGGACGGCATTTTTTGTAAGTTTTGAAATGGATTGACTCAAAAAAAAAACTTCAAAAGATTTGAATCTTGATTACGTAAGCAAAATTAATGGCAGTGAACGTTTCACTTATGGCTTCATCAACATTCATCCATTTTTTCCACTGAATGTCCAGGAAGGAAACCTTATTTTCATGTCACAGAAGAGGAATGTACATTTTGGATCATGATTCCGCATTAATTCCGTTAAGGAAAAAAGGGAGTCTATTATTGAATGATTCACTTTTATTAATGCAGACGTATATATTCCTGGGGATCATGGTACAGTGACGGGGAGTCCAAGATGAGGATAAAGCGTTTATTGAATATCATCGTCTCCTATGTTTTCCTATTTAACTTTGGTTCTTCTGATACACCACCAACACCAAACTTTGAAACACTGACTGACAGAGAAAACAATGCTTTTAAAAAGGTGGCGGAGGGCGACACGATTTCAGTTTTTTGTCTTCGTCATCTTCTTCATCATCATATTTCTTTCATCTTCCTCCAAAATTGAAACGTTCTTGCCCAACCCACAATAACACACTTTTGTGGTACCACCAGCAAAAAATTGATTTTCCACTTTGATAATTTCCCGGGACTTGACAGTTTTTGCTCCAATTTCCAATTTTAGAAACTTTTCAAAACAAGCGCAGCTCAAGAAATCTCTGTCGGTTGAAGTCTGTATCTGATTCACAACACTCTCGCACGGATCACTTTTAGGTTGAAAAAATAACAGGGCCACTTAAGAAAAAGTCGATTGTTTCTCTATCCAAGCCTAAAACAAAAATGATTTTAAAAAAATATTTTAATATTCCTAAAAGAAAGTAGGAAACAGAAGCAATCTCGGTGGTCCAAAAAATATTTTGGAGCCACCGCCAAGATATGGTATCAATCCTAAGAAAAGTCGTACCCCTACGGCCCGGTGCTATGCATTAAGCCTTTTCAAAGATTTAATGAAAACGTAATGCAAAATATTAAAACCAACAATAACTCATTGAACATAATACGTGCGTCTGCGTGGTGGTGCACAATATAAAAATGGAAGGGATCTTCATAGACGTGTACGCACACGAAGGAAGAAATGTCTTCCTAAATAAAGAATAGTATCAATCCTAAGATAAGTCGTACCCGTACGGCCCGGTGCTATGCATTAAGCCTTTTCATAGATTTAATGAAAACGTAATGCAAAATATTAAAACCAACAATAACTCATTGAACGTAATACATGCGTCTGCGTGGTGGTGCACAATATAAAAATGGAAGGGATCTTCATAGACGTGTACGCACACGAAGGAAGAAATGTCTTCCTAAATAAAGAATCAAGATTGTAATCTTAATATCAACAGAAAGACAAAACAGCTTCTCTCATTCATCCCTCAAAAAAGCTTTTGAAAGTTTTAACGAATTCACTTAAAGCATTGTGAGCAATAGCATCTACTTCAAAAAATTTGGTTTTTAAGGGCGTATACCACCACTTTCCTTATTATAACCGCGTTCGGTGCATATAATTGCCTCAATTCACAATGCAAACCGAAAATGATAACAAGCAGACTCAATTATACACAGGAGCAATGACAATTTATTAGACTTTGTCTGTGTGACTTCTCCTGAGGAATCCTTTACTGAGGACTCACACAGGAAAAAAAGATTTATTGTTTTAGTCTGTACCAGTGGCAAACAATGTTTCATTGATTATTACGACTGAAGCAGAAAATATAGAAAAAAAGGGTTGAGCACAGATAAACGTTACTGATACGGTATGTGTGCGCATATTAAAAACTTCATTCATTGTTTAAGCGATGACAGAAGAGGAGAAACGAATGACAAATGAAATGAACGAGCGTTGTTTTATTCTCCATTTGCAAGATGCATTTTGGTTTTGGGAGACAAACGAGAAAGAAGACTGAAATGGAGTTGTGTCATGGTCAAGCTGTTATCAATGTTAAGTGCATCCTCTTTCCGATCCATGAATGATACTTATTTTTAAAGCAATGTGAAAAAACGTTTTCATCCTTTTCTCACTCTGTCACCGTCACAGAACTCACTCACAGATAAAAATATTTCGTGCAATTTTTGTTTGACTTGGATTTGGTGTGTGTGATAAATTGTTTTTATTTTTGGCAAATTTACATTTCATGACTTAGAACTGGCTCAACATGATGTTGCGACCTAATTTTAGGATAATTTTTCATCTTTAAACATGCCGCAACATCAGGCATTCATTCATTTTCACTTGCAAAGGCCCATTCATTCTTCAACATTTTGCATTTTATGATTTTCATGATTTTGTTTTGTCCAAATTGCTAATTATATGCATATGATGGAGCCGCTGAGAAAAGTTTATTTCTTTCAAGCATTTTGTAGATTACTGAGCATCCCTCAAAATGTTACTTGACGGCCCAAAAATTGGAAAAATAAATAAACCTTAATTTTTATCTCTACTCAAGAATGACTCATTCGAATGAAAAGTAAAAATGATTCATGAATGAGCTTCTAAGCCCGTAAGTATTTCAAAGGAAAGGAGAGAAAAGGCGACAACCCTAAAACAGCTCGTCCTTTCAGGTACCTTCTGCATTTTTCTATGAATCTCTGTAATTATAATGCCAATTAATAATTATAGAACAGGGAAGCTATACCATGGTATGCAGTAGTAGGTATGTAGATAGGAGAATAAATATATCTAAAACAAAATGTTTATTAAAAGGAGTTGTAAGGTATTCCCTCACGCATGTTGTGCGCTTTAAGCATCTTGAATTTTTTTATGAATGTCTATAAATAAAGATGGTGAGCGGACAAGATCATCATGAGAAAACAAATTTTTTTTTCATGAAGTTTTCCTTTTTCAAGTTGCATTTAGGAAGCTTGTGAAGACAACAATGGAATAAAAGAGGGAAAACAAAATATGTTGTTCCTTGCCCTGTAAAACAGTGGGAGTCCATCTCTTCTAGGAATGAGAAGGCAAAGATGAAAAAAAATCTTTGACTTTAGTAGGGATATAATTGCATTATATTTACTCAAGACAGTTGTACAGACCCTTTTCGTCTTGTGAGATTTTTATGAGTTGCGAGATTTTTAAAAGACGGTAACGGGTGAGGAAGATTGAGAATCGAGAAAAGATACAAAAGGCCTCTCTTTATTTAGGAGTACGTGAGAAAGCTCACATTTTGACCTCCTACATCATTATCATTATGATTTTTATTGTTGTTATTCAATAATTTTTCATCATTATCAAATTATCGGGCTTGTATCAATGCAGTTCATTATTGACTACAACCTCGTCTACATAGATCACACACGCAACTTTACGCAACAATGTCGACAAATGGGAAGGAAAATGAAATGGCTCTCACTTAGAAACATTCAGTACAATGGGCTTATGCCTCATCTCTGATAAATGTACTTATACTTAGATTGCATAATCTTTGACCGACCGACATACTAAAAAAATCCCGAATAATCATCGTTGCTCTTTTGATGAAATAATTTTGGCAAAATTACTTTATTTACAAAGAACGATAATTGTTTTTATGAAGATTGTGATTAGACAAGCATATAATTTGCCTAAAGTCAGATAACGGTATTTTCATGAATGAATGATTCACGGGAATGATAAAGCAATTACAATCGGAAGGAAGGACATCCTTAAACGGAAAACATGAAAGTTTTCTCCGTTTATCGAATTATGACCCTATTGTATTTAAATATTTAAAATGTTTTGTGCGTTTGCGTTCAGCCCATGAAAAACTGATCTTCAGATAAAAGTAATGAACTTAATCTACGCCACATATCTCTTCTTAATTATTGATTGTGACGACAGCAAAATTTTAGGTTTAGCTCCATTAAATATCGTAAAGCATTTGTAAGTTGGTGTGTGTAACATTCTGTCCAAAATCTCTCAACTTAAATAGCCAACATGAAAAATGATCAACTACACCGGGGCAGAATTCGATACGGTAATTATAAGCTTGTGGAAGAATTTACTACTGCACAGTGTAGGTTATAATTATTGTGTTTAGATCTGAAAAGCTAAACAAAGCTATAAATCTCTGCTTTTCCCAATTTTTTACATAAAAAGCTGAAAATTCCTTTTTCCTAGAGAAAATTGAGTTTTCTCAAAGAAATCTCCACAAACTTAAACTACCAGCTAAAATAGTTTAAATTCTTATTTTTTATAGTACCTGTTTTTTACTCCTAATTCAAAGTACAATATCTCTTGTCGCATTGTGTGAACCGTCAAGTCCAAGTTATCATCGATCTTTCCCACTTTTCAAAACATCTTTACAACTGACTGCCTTTTCCAAAAACGGTCATAATTACAAGTCAGCTCTACATCCCAAGTCAATTTCAATTTGTAAGTGAGGGAGAAGCAAATAACCCGTCACAAAAATCTCATCTAAGACGCATTATTCTCCCCCTCGAGACAATTCAGATTGCTTATTTCATCCTTTTTCATAGAATCTTCTGCCAGGAGGAAAATCACAACTTTTCAAAGGCATATCATCACAAAATGGTTTCTTTTTCTGTAAAAATACTTCCAAAAAAGGAATTGTATGAAGCGTCATAAGATGCAACCAATCATGATTATTATTATGATATCCCAGAAAAATAAATAAATTGAAATGTTAGCGCATTAAAGTTTCTCGTAAAGGAAGAATGTCTGCAAGCTAAAAAGCCACTGAACTACATCAATCATATATACCTACGTGGGCCACATCTTCACGGGAAACAAGCTGCACTTCTTTTTACTACTGCTCATATAATCCATTAGACATTCTGGTTGTGACAATGAAAACCATAAATCCTTCTTAATCCATGCAAATATTGATTTAGACCATCATTGCCAATAAATCGAGTCTACGACTAAATGTGATAGATTTCATTCTTTGAAATAATAAATTCCTTAACATAGGGAACCTCAAGCGAGACATTTGTATATTTTTTTTTAATCTGGAAGCAGAACCAAAGCGTCAAGTCAATAAAAAGCGTAAGCATGTTTCATGTCATGTTTCGAGATTGTAATGTTATGCCTACACTTTACTCTCCTGCTCTTGTCAGAATAGATTAGCATTTTCGAAAACCGAGTGCCACTTTGCTCAGAGATTTATGCCACATTTGAAACCTATCATGAAAATGAGTCTGAATGATATAATGATAATGGAACGAACACATTTTTTAAAAACTTTTTCCTCATCAGATGGAAGCCATAATGCCTGTCCCGACTCAAGAAGGAAATGGATAACATATAGCTATCAGGTTTCATAAAGTTGTAGTATCGTATCGCTCATCGTCGTGACTGAAGGAAAGTGAATATTATTTTTGTGACATCTCCCATTCGTGTTCCTTTCCTACAATTTTTTTGTTTACATTTTAGTGTTTTACAGAAAAAAGGTCCATAAGTCGGGTCCAGTCAGGATTTTGAAAAGGGGGAACGGTTTGAAATACCATTAAGCCTTGTTGTTTTTATGGAATTAAAATGCTCATGTTTAAAATGTCGTGTCATGTTTTCTGCGGTTAAGCGCAACAAGAACAAGTTAAGTCAATGATCATGAAAACGATCATCATCACCAACCAACGTTCTTGTCGTATTCCTTTGGGGAGGGCCAAATCATAATTGATGTCATTACCGTTGCATCGTAATAAAATGCAGTAAAGGCAGGGGAAATCTCTTTCCTCTTTCACGAAAGATCCCACATAGAATTATAAAAACGAAACGTGGACTTCACAACGACTCCAAAGCTCGTTTCTTTAAAATGATCATGACGATTACTACCCTAATGCTCATGAATCATGACTGCAGTCGATCCGTATCGAATTAAAATTTACGTGAAATTAATTCTCCAGATGCAGTCAAAGACCGAAACATAATAAAGCGTTTATGTATATCTTCTCCTTCTGCTTTTTACTATTACTATTTGACGAGAGGACTGAAATAAAACCTAATATTTCTTCTTTTTTTCTCATGCTCACTTCAAAATTTAAATGTCTGTGTAAACACTGGACGCAATATTATTATTTTCTCTGGTTGTTGTTACTGTTATTATTATTCTACTTGAAGGAAAACAAGTTTTAGCTATTGTTGGGCTTGTAAATACTTCTTTTGTTTCGGGTGAGAATACCGACCAACATGACCAGCTACGCAGGACCTCACTGGAATCCGTAATTAAATTCTACATAGACATGTGCTTGTGCCCTCTTAATTTATTCTGGGGAAGAAGCACTTATTTCAAATTTACATTTTGTTAAACTTTGTTTATTTTGAATTTTAAATCACGCTTTGGTATGCCTAATAAACCTTGATAAAAGGATTTTGGTGAAGAGAATTATTTATTTACATTAACATGACACGCTACACCACCATGAGGTCCTTAGAAATAAATGAAGGGAATAATTGAAGTAACATAACCCTAAGAAATCCCTATGAAATTAAGGTAAATGAAATGCAAAAAAAGTTAGCTCTTTATATCAAGTCCTTGAATTTTTAGCAGTATTTAAATTTATTTTAAAAAATAAAAATAACTAATTTATATTTAAATCGTTATATCTCTGAGGGTTCATTTTTGTAATTTCCTTTCGAACAACATTGCCTTATCTCATTAAAACCTCTTTAACATTATCTTTTTTTCTATTTCATCAAGTAATTGTGAATGAAGTTTTTTCCACTCTGCACCTCATGAAAGTACATGATTTCCCCATAAAAGTGACACTCCCGTTTTCCCCAAACGTTTCTCAAAAGCCAAACACATTGTTCCCATAACTTTCGATTTGTAAAAAAAATAAAGAATTGTTGCTTCCAAATATTAAATACTTGTTAAAGCGAAACGCATTTGGAATAAAAAATGTATTCATTACAACTTTTTGCATTGACTTGGAAAAATTGTAGTAGGCTAAAAATTCCTGTGGATGATATGTGGAGATGTGGTATTAGTATATAAACAGGCTTTGTGATGGTGTTTCGAATCGAAAGAGGTCTTTGTATAAATGAGACTCTAATTTATGTATTTAGCTAAATACCATTGCCCAAAGTTACATGGCTCAAGTATCCCTAGGGTTTGTTTCGTGATCGTTTTCAAAATATCTTGACAAGAGCATAAAAATTTCCAAATCTCATTTGCATACAATTAAACTCAAAGTATTTGCTTAAATGATGAAATATTTTCCACTAGAAAAAAAATCACCAATTTTTTTATCTTCTTTTGCCGGAAGCTCTTTAAAAAATGAGATAAGAGATTTGTTTTGCAAAATATCGTTTATTTTTTCAACTTTTACTTCGTCCTATTTTTGGCATATTTTGTGAAGTAATCTAAAAATTATGCCTGCATGGTGTGCACATGGTTCACATTTGACGCTATTTTCCTTCATATTTTGCTTTAAAAAAACAAAAAAAATTGTTGTTATTTTGCTTGCAGCCAATTTTGTGATATTGGAAGGCGACACAAGTCATCAATCAGCTAGCAAGTAAAGCTGAAATGGATTATTGTCTCACGTCAGAGGCTATTTTTGACCTCGAAAGAGAATAGTCCTCATTCTC
>JAHZMX010003082.1:0-16386 GCA_027743895.1 Seira musarum
ACATAAATCAATTGTTTTAATTTGAAATTACTGCAAAACTTTTCAGCACTTTACTTCGTTAACATGGGAGGGAATAGACAAACACGCTGAGAAAAATGGAACTTGCTTCTCATTCGGGCAAGGGCTTAACGAATATTTTTTATTCATTTACTTCCTCCTCCCTATCAAGGAAAAAAAATCTTTCAGATTTACTCATCTCGTCTTAATCTCAGCCAATTTGCTTTTTTATTCATTCCCTCTCTTGTGCAATTTCGCAGTTCAGAAAAGAAGTTGAAGGACGCAAAAGAAGCAAGTATAACTGCACGATAATTGAATGATGCTCAAAGTAAAAGCACGACAAAGCCATTTTAATGTCAGGACAGAAGGAAGGAAGAAGAAAATCCCTGCAAAAGGTGCAATATACAGCACGGGGTAGGTACATTATTACCAAACAATCCCAGCTTTAATTCTAAACATGTTCAGTTCGTTCACCCTTCTTTATTTTCCTCCTTTAGTTTTTTCTTCAGTTGGTGGATTAAACTAAAGTACAAATTATGCATTTTGTAAGATTAGAAGATTTTTTTTTCGTCTCATGCGACAAAGCAAACAGAACCGTGATCTTGATGCTACTACGCAAGTTACACTGAATACCATTACATCATCTCCCAAGATCATGGTTTTTCTAGATAAACGGTCGCGGCCGCAATGAAAATTGTAGGCTCAATTTGTACCCTGCTTACCGTCCGCGTCCTCACAATGTCAATTTAAATCGTGATCGCAGTCGAAGTGAATCTGCACACAAGTAGTAATCCTTACACTTATTCAGTACGCCAAAATGGTTTTTATAACTAACCGTAAGCCGTGATGAACAAGGATAAAGTCTGTCTGAGCCTCAGATCACCCTAGTTACATTATATCTACTTACATTTGTATGATCCCTAGACTTTACCTGTACTACTGCAGCAAAGATAAAATTATGGCCAAAAGTCTGGCCCGAATCTTCATAAATATGCAAATAAAAAGCCAGAACTAGAACCATATGAACGATTCAAAATATCATGTGTGAACAGGATTAATTTTTTATTCGGCATGTAGCTAGTTGGGCAATAAAAAAAACCCAAGTCCAAGTTCACCCTTTCCTTCTCATGAAATAGACAAATATAGTCTTTAACCAAATGGTTTTAAAATGGAGAAGCTAATCAAATCGAACACAAATTTCATTACTATTACCATTCTGTATTACAGGATTTCATGCGTGTACAATGTTACCTAGGCTATTTAGTTGCAATAAATCAAGTCTAGCGCCAGTTACAGATTTACAATTTTGATTTACCTACGCATTGTAGTCACAGGACGACACGATGGCCATTAAATAATAAAAGTAAATTGGAATGCAACTCAACCAACTTGATGGTTCCATTCCAAAAAGAAGTTAGTATTTGCCTCTGACTAGAGAAGTAAAACAAAATCCTGATAATCTATCTCCTCTTTTATTCTCAGCATGACGCATTTCTTTTATCCCAAAGTGTTCTCAAAAACTAGCTTTAATATAGCTAGATATTCCTGCATCGTATCATTTGTACTAATTACTAATTACTCATCCGCTTTTAATTTGCATTTATCACATTCCAAATGTTGTTTATTGCAAACTGGATGCATTATTTAAAGGAAAGTATTGATGCTTTTATAGTTCATTTTCGATTCAATTATTACATGCATACGAAATAAAATGGTTCACATTAACAGGGGTAAAATTTCTTGCAATGATTTAATGAAATCTAAGAAAACATGGTTTAGTTCATAAGATGCATTACAAATAAGTAAACATGCAAATTTGCAACTATAAAAATAAGCTTGTTATTTGCGCACGATTGCACGAATTTTCAACAAAATTCATTCACTTTAAATTTACTTTTTAAATGCCACTTTTGGAATCAGTATGTGCATTTGTAACTCATGAAAATTACAAATGTTTCACAAAAAAGTCAAATGCTTTTGCATGTACTTTAGCATTAAATTTATTAGTTGATTCAGATCAGATACATCTCGTGTACCTTCCTCTTCTCGGCGATTTTGCTTGTTTCCTTGCTTCCCATTTTGACAGCCCTCAAACAAAGGTAATATAGAAGAACGATTCATTTCACCCATTATGACCCTCTGTCAGTGTTAAAGTACCTAGAAGCCTGCTTGCCAAAAAGATAATATTTTGCTAAAAACGATCCAAGAATCTTTGAGAATTCCTTTACTCTGGCTAATAGCACGCATTTCGTTTTAAGCAGCGTATATCCTCCTTAGGCATGGTATTTTACGAACCTATAAAAGTCGCTATAAAATATCCCACAAAAATATGCTTCGTATTGTGGTCATTTGTACGTGATCATGTGCAACAGAAATACAAAGTGCATTTTAAAAACGGACACATTTAATTTAGAGGCTTTTAGTTGGTTTGAATCAATGTAAGAAAGCTCTTATATGCATATATATGGCAACATGGAGGACAAGCTGACTGTAAAAGAACGCACTAAATACCTCCATCATAAATACATAAGTTTGGCTTCATCGTCGTATCATGGATTGAATGAGGCAATAACAACGCCCTTCTCCTCAAGCCATATCAATTACTACATTACAGAGTTTTTTTTAGTCAGGAGGTCCAAAAGAATTACTTGTGAAGTTGAAGTTTCATGACTACTATTACTGAATGTGTAGTATTTTTTGTTTGTGAAATCAACTATGTAATCTTGCATTTTACAGTTCAACTGACAATACAGAGCATGGTGACTTTGTATTTACAATGTCTTCTCAGATTGAAATGAGATCAAGCTACCTTTTAAAAAATATTATGTCTGCAGCTTTTACGTTATTTTCTCGATATGAGTATATTTTTAACGGTTTTAGAGACAAATCTTTATGGAGCTGTTCGAGTGAAACAATGAAATATTTTTAAAGTGGTGCAAAAAATAAGATAGATGCATTTTCCACCTTGACATGACGACTCAAATGCAATCACTCAATTGAATCAATAGTTTTCTATAAATTGAAGTTGCACTTTTCTGCAATTTCTCACATTATTATGTCAACGAAAAACTTTTCTATGAAGCAACGCTCTATTGTATTCCTGACTAACACTAAAATTGCTATTTAGCCTGAATTACGCGATCGCGAAAGTGAAGAAAAACATCTAACGCAATCAACTTTCAGATGTCAATCGCCAGATAAAATGAATGAAGGAATAAACCTTAAGTAAACAGACAAAAGTCTTAGTTTGAAAAATAATTTCCAGGTAGAAATAATTGCTGTATTTATCACGATTACCTGACCTAGCCTTTGCAAAAAGAAGGATAGGATGGTAAAAAAATGATATTACTTTTGGCAAGTCAGGCGCATTTAGCCTGACAAACCCAAGCCTGTCTCAACTTGTGAAGCTGATTCCATTGTTTTCTGTCAAGAGGGGTGCGATGCAATCTTCAAAGCCATGAAGGACAAAAACGGCGACACTTTTCAATAAAAAGTTTGCCTCTGGATACGCTGATGAAACGGGCGTGTTTTACCCGAGTAATTACCGCAGTTCCATTGCAACCATCCATCTCCCCTGCCGACTCTTTGCTTCGCATTTGCTTTTTGTTGTTGTGTGTGTCATTAAATGATACCTTGAAAGTGCTTGATTATCCTCGGAAAAAAATACTTGTAATTTTTAAAATTGCATGACGCATAGCACTTTCCAGCTTGAAAAAATGTCTTGGTTCAAGTAACTAATCTATGTAATAATAATAAGAGGTGTGAAGGGAAGCTACATGCAAAGCACGACCATAGAGCTTGAAAGAAAATGGAATTTGCAGAAAAGTAATGTTCAGCAGGGAATAAAACGAAAAAGAAATAGTATAAAAAAATCTCAAATAACTGACTGAGACAAGACCAGACCAGACCATCCTCACTCATTAAAGTTGTAGGTTTTCACGATGCTTTTTTTTTACCTCGTCATCATCCCCTGGCATCGCATCAACGTCCGTAAACGATTAGTATTCATCACAGGGATGAAAGAAGAAATCATTGTTGTTAAATGGAGCACAATTGTGTGTGATGTGATGTGATGTGATGATGATGATGATGAAGTTGAGTTGGACAAGAAAAAAACCCTGCTTTTGTCTATTGCATTAAACTAAGGTCTGGTTATTGCAAAAAAAAAAGATTTTTTTTTGTAGTTGTGTTTGTTGAGCAAGGAGGAAGCTGCCTAAGCTTGATTCCGTGTTGGCAGAAGGAGATGGGAAAAATTATGTAGCAAAAAATGTTGAAAGGAGTAAGTGTCTTAGTACCGGGGCGCTTGATTAAGACAAAGTGCTCGAGGGAGAAGGAAATAGCGGAATATGAGGGGAAAGAAAGAGAGAGGAGTTTTTAGGAGTCTACCGTAAACGTTTTTAAATGGGAAGTGAAAAAATAACAAATTCATGTTATTCATAAAAGCATGATGGAAGAAATTGAATTAGTAGCAAGTAAATAAAACAAGGCTTAAGTACTTTAGTGGACGAAAAATTTTCAGAGGAATTTGCTGTCTATTTCCACTTCTCGATTTCAGTACTACATAATTAAGAATTACATGATTTGTGGACAATGCCCGGATGAGCTACTTGATGATGTAATTGTACTTTAATTTAATAAGTTTTACAACGATTCATGAGTAAAATAAAAAATGAAGATTAATGATTCATGGAACGAGCTCCAAAGAAAACACAAACAATTAAGTGCGTTTACGTTTTAGCTCACGTAATCGCGCCGTAAAAATAAACCTTATGAACCTGGTTTTTTCTTAAAACTCTGATTACTTAAGATTGTGAGTAAAAATCACTACAATTGAACTTGGCTCATTGTCAAGAAAGGAAAGGATTGTATTGGCAAGAACTGAACAATTAGGGACTGTGCAAATTGAAGTAATTTGGAAAGCTTAAATTTGTGATGATGACGATGGTTGTTGCAGTTTTTTCGTAATTCAGGCTTAAAGAATGGACAAAACATCCTTTTTACCCGTGACTTGAGCACAGTCATCTATACACAAAAAAAATATAATTTTAAATTTGGATACTATTTTGTTTAAAATAATTTAGCATCATTTTCTTTCCGAATTTCTTAAATATATGTCACCATGAATGATGTATTCAGTTTATTAATTCCCAAGAAAAAACATAACTTCCGGTATGTGTGTGTAAGGGACAATTTGTATTTGATGGAAATACAAAGTTGCAATATAATTTTCTTGAAATGACGACTTGCAAAAGAACAAAAAGGGCAATAGAAAAATGAAAAGCTACTTAGGTCGTCATTTTCTTCCTTGTCCTTCCACAAACTTCTTTCCGTTGAAATTGTTTACTGAACTTATGGTTTATTATTAAGAATTTTAGTCGTCATCACGAGTAGTAATCATCAAAGCATATTTACCGTTGCTCACATTGGCATAAATTGTTGACGATGAGTAACGCATTTTAAACAAGCTACTGTTTGTATTGTACTTTCAGTGGACATGTTCCACAATGTAAAAACGATAATTGACGATGAGTCTTTTCTGCTGTTACGGATGAAATCTAAGGCGTTCTAACACTTGCGTTATCTTACTTTTACATTGGAGTCACAATATAAGCAAATTTAATTTTGTTTTACTATCATTGGCCCTAATGTACATTAGATGAAACTGAATTCAGGTATCAGCTCGATTAAATGATGAGCCAGAAGTAAAAAAGTTTCTCAGAAATATTTATTCTGTAAAAAGGAATTTCATTTTGCAATTTACCCTGAATTTGTTGACAAAAAATTTAAAAACAAGATCTTCTAAAAAAACCAAGAAAAGCGGGTGGTCATCATGTTGATCACAGGTCCGTAGGTTTAGACAAGCGGTATTTCTATCAGAACGTTGTCATTTTTCGCACTGGATCCAAAGTCAAGACAGATTCGTTTGCATATAATTTAAATTAATTGTAAAGATGATGAATAAGCTGGGTGGCATTGCAAACGCGTTCAAAACAAAACGAAAGATAACTCCCAGGCGGAGAAAAATGCTTAATTTAATATGACGACTTTTTTTTACTAATTTACATTACTTGCGTGCATCCATCTACCAAAGACTAATCATACAATTAAAGCTGCTTGCTTGAGGGATTTCAAGCTGTAACAAAATTTTAGTAAATTACACCGCATATCTAATCAGCAGAAATATGAAAGGTTAAGGAAACTTTTGCTTTTAGAAAACTGGTCCATAAATTAGAGATAAACGGAACAGAAAAAAATAATCGAATAACTGTTCGTTTCACTCTTATTTGTATTCGTTAGTGTTCCGTTTTGATTTAATCATGTTAAAGACTACTAATTTCCCTAAAAATCAGAAGATACATTTCTCTTGATGCGATGAGAAGATGGGTCGTGCTTAAATCACTAAATTATATTCCCAAACATGCGAATAAAAGATTCTCTCCACTTTTACAACTGACAATGCGTCGTTTTACTTCTGTAAAGTACAGCTAAAAAAGGTTGAATTAACAAAAGAATTGTACACACTAATGGGCTGTCACATTGTCACAAGAGTACATTCATTATTCATGAACCATGAATTGCTGACGGGAAAGAATATTTTGGAAGGACAAGAGAAAACTCGAAATTTATTATTTTGATAGCATAACTGACTCCAGACAGGACAGACGGGCACCTTTAAACAAAATCAAAAGTGTTGGGAGGGAAGAAGGGACATACTTTTGCTATTTTCAAACATGTTTTGCACGCTTCTCCCAAGAAAACAGAAAGGTAAAGTGGGATACCGTTCAGGTGTGAGCCACGTCTTGTCCTTTCTTGATGGTATTAGGACGTATATTTACGATTAGAGTAAGTTGAAGTAGATGATCATTTTTTTGCTGTCATTATTGTTACATTAACGAGGCTGCCACTTTACGTGTGTTTTTTCTTACCTGTGCACTTTAGCTCTTTATGAAGTTCATCAGATCCCATAAAACATTGAGGCGATCCATCGCAAAGTTTGTTCAGGTCAAAGAGCTGCAGAACGTCTGCCGACTCATTAACCTGACACCCGAAGAATCCATCTTCGAGATTGAGAAAAAATACTTCTCGTTTCAGTCCAGAGGCAGTCTTCCTTTGAGCATCAATCTGTAAGTAGCAAAGAAAAAATGGAATGAGTATGAGTTGATTTTTATTTCTTCTTAAATTGGACAATTTATCCATTTTTCTTCCATCCATCCAATCAAGTGCCATTCACTACTCACCGCCAGGTGCTGGTGCGATTTATGACAATAGGATTAGGTGAAAATGGCAGTGCAATGAAGACGACGACGATGGATATGATAGTGGTAATGCTGATGACGCGATGATGATGGCAATAATTTTCATCATTTGCTCATTATCACCAACACCATTTTTGCAGTATTACTCATACGAAAAACCATTGTGTCTTTAATGCCGTTTTCCGATGAAAAATGAGAAAATTGAAAAATCATTGTCTCGTAGTATTGATTCCCTTGCAGAAGGAATTGATGCGGCCGGCTTATTCCCAATGCATATGATTCTTTTCGTATAAAGAAGCACACACCTTGCTGATCCTTGCCTATCTATAAACTTTCATTGATGAAACGCAGAAATCCCGCTCTCCACAAACAAAATTATATTTCATTCCCAGTATTCATGAACCAAATTAGAAAAAAAGGTGTTCATTAATCACGTGTAATTAAAAACTGACAAATGACTAATTGTGCCCTTTCTAGCAAACTAAGCCGAAGCCACCTCCTTTTTTCTCGCCTTGACTTGAAGCATTTATTTATATCATTTGACCCTCTGTCTTGTCTTGGGCGCCTTCAACCTTCCACAATTTACTTTCATTCATTATTAGGAAAAGTTTGGAACAACTTCAGTGGATCGTCATCGTCCTACTCTTTAACGACTTTATTGAGACCGGAAATTAAAGCAAAAAATAAAGAGAGGAAGTCATGAAAAAAGCAGAACAGTTCATCAAACCGTGCAGACAGACATGAAAAACAAGTAAGTACTAACTCGCTTGAATACATTATTAGTTTCGTATTTTTTTAAAATTAAAAACAGCAATTACGATGTATTCTTTCTATTAACATTAGTCACATATTTAATAAGCGTCCACCTCATCAAACAATGCAGCGATGATGACGGCAATGAACGGACAATGAGAATAAAAAATGAAGTAATAAGAACGATAACAGCATCGTCAGTCCCTCCGCCAACGACAATATTCCTCCTCCTCCGTTTCTTTCCACTCCTCTCTCTTTTACATCACCTAACCGCCGCACCATCAAACCATTTTTGATTTGTTTCAGGGACAATACTCCACTGAAGCAGAAGGAAAATGGTAACTCTAAAGTACGATTGCTCTTGCGATTAGGTACTCAAACACAGAATCTTATTTTACCTGCAAAAAATCATGCATTCATTTTTGGACATGGCAATATTGCTGCAAAAAACCCTTCCATTCAACTTTCTAAGCGATGGACAAACAAAAAAAATATGAAATAAGAATCCCATTAAAACCTACATGTTTAATGTTTAACTGTATCAGACTGTAAATGACTTGTATCTATGTAGATTTGTATGTACACCTGTTTCCAAAAGCCAAAGGCTTATGAACTTATGCATCTTATGCATCATTTATTGCTAAATAGTTTCTGTGTGTACATTACGTACGTGGGTTCACCCACGCCGTCTTCTCAAAACGAAAGACAAGAAGACAAACTATTCCATCCTAAAACTGCATAAGCATCCCAGTAATTCCCTCTATTTCATTTGATTAGTAAAATGTTCAAAAAAGGGTGAACTAAATATATCTAGACGACGATCAGCCACATATTTTTACTCGTATTGGTACTTTAGTATGCGTCCTTACAATTCAATCTTTTTTTCTGGCGACCTTCAGCTGTTATTCCAATTTT
This sequence comes from Seira musarum, assembly GCA_027743895.1. Lineage (NCBI taxonomy): Eukaryota > Metazoa > Arthropoda > Collembola > Entomobryomorpha > Entomobryidae > Seira > Seira musarum. Next base: position 8,922 of record JAHZMX010003082.1, read on the forward strand.
TGTAATGATATTACTTTTCTATCTATCTCTCTCTGTTTGATCCTTTTCTATGCAGAGGACTACATTATTATTTTATTTAATATGGTTGAACCAACACACGAATTAATACGAATACGACTTGATAAATCCATTTTTGAAGTTCTGAGTAAGTACTTTTAAGTTCTGATAATTCAGGAGTGCTCTAAAATGCTAGTGCTTGTAGTGCTTCTCTTTTAGGAATTGCCTTCCTGTCTGCCTACCCTTGCCCCTGAAATGAATTTTTGTATTTGTTCAATGCACAAAAATATTGCTGCTTTGTCCACCACGATGATTTCATTATTTCGCCGTTTATGGCTTATCTAGAAAACTGTAAGCCTTTGCTATTCTCAGAATTACATATTATGAATAAAAAAATGATTTGATTTGCTCGCCCATCATCATTTTTACATCCAGTCCCTGTTTGTGCTTATCTTGGAAGGACGACAGAAATGACTTTATCTGCATATTTTTTGTCTTTGTCGAGGGACTTAGGGAGTTACAGTGACACAGTGATTGCCAAATTCCTTATCCTCATAATTTTAATTTTCTTCATTTAAAAAAACTGTCATTTTTACAAGAATCCAACTTGAAAATAAATAAGGTGACATCACCAAAAACTAGCCTATTTATTGATGAGGATGAAGAGCGCATGTAGGATTATCTTTATTGTGGAGTACACGGTGAAAAAAAAATAGTGTGAAGTCATGATGTTCATGTCTGTAATTTTTTCTTACTTGTTGTACTTGTAGTAGTGTCCACACCCTTTCGTGGGATTTTTGTTCTTGCACTATGACGAAGTGAGCGAGGCAGAGACAAAAGAAGACAAGTCAGTCAAAAAATTCCTTCTTCAAATTTCTGTCTATTCATTCTAAAGTGTGCACACGCAACGCAACACTGCACATCACTTGATGTAGTATAGTAGTAGTAATAAATGAACAATGCAAATTAATGCACTCGGGAATAATGGAAGTGTTTCATTTCATTGTCAGATTCATAAATAGATTATGAATACGAGAAGGGGAGCAAAAAAAACATGAATTTTTTATGTCTCTTTTTGAATCTTCAAATAGGCGTCACCAGGCACCGCCATAATAACCACGTAATATTTGCCTTACACTGAATTATACCTTGTATTTATTGGAGCATCTATGCATCATTATTGTCATCATTCATTCAACAAATGATTACAAAGACGAAAAGTACTCATCAAAAAAAAAAGTGAGCGATGATGATGAAGTTGGTTGAAGAACCGTATTTAAAGAAGTGAATGAGCTTAAAGTAAACTTTTGTGGAGCCTCCAGTAATCCAATGAAAAATCGAGTGTTTTTGAATTGTGCATCAATTTCCATTCTGTAAGCAGAGATACAGCCTACACCTAACTCGTCACTCTTCTCCTTGTCTTAATTTTCTGGTTGGAAATGGATTATATTATCAAGCGATAAAAATACACACACAGGTTTTGCTCAAAGTGGATTTTTTAATCGTGATAAAAAAATCATAATGGATGGTTTCTTTTGGCAAGTCAACAGATGCACTTTCAATTGTTGATTTGCATTGCCGGGAAGCAGAACTGAAGAAGATAAATGATCTGTCTGAGTGAGTCTTCTGATGAACATTAAAGGAACGAATGAATGCCTTGCACCCACTTAAAAAGTAAAATGCACTCTAGCGCATGTTGTTTGGCAAATTAGCAAGATTATGTATTGTTTTTGTTAAAATCATATTAAGGCTTACACTCAAAAGATTTGTGGCAATCCATTAAACTTGAATAGAATGAAGTGAAAAATAAATGGATTGGAAAAACCATTTTTTGCCTGGAGTCCTTTTCAAAACCAACAATGAGTCTGATATTACTACATGCTTAGCCATTTCATTGTTGTAACACAATAGTGATAATACATATTGCCACTGGTTGGTTACTCTTTTTTGCCTGCGTTTTGCAAAAAAAGTCATTTGGTTTTGTTAATGTTTATTACATATTAAATTGCAATTATGCTTGCAAATATTAACACATAAATCTTTGAATAAGGCTAAATCGTCTAGTGTCATCTGTATATCAATTGGTTTTAGCATTAACACGATAGACGAAGCAGAGGGAGAAATGTCGGGCAATCGAATAGCTTTGACTTTATCAATTCAATATCGTGTAATTTATACAGACGATGTATAAGTATTAGGCATGATTAATTAACACGTAAATGGATCTAGTATTGTTGTTTCTACATTCAAAATCTGTCCGAACTATAAGTCTAACTTTCTTTGTTTCATACATAGTCAGGGCACTGCAATGCAAACAATGACAAAAACCACAATCTCGAAAATTTATGACTATGGCAGGAGTAAATATTTTTGATTGCAGGAACAATGACATCATCATCATACCTAATCACTAGAGAATAAAAATTAAGAAAAAATCTCTATTTTTTCTCAAACCGATGAAATCATGCTTTATATTTGTTTTAATGAGTCTTGATTGTGAGCGAATGAACAAGTGTCATATTGCCACAAACACAAGCTATGAACTTGTATTTTCTCAATAAAATAAAATAAGAGCTCGTTTTGCTCGCAGCGGTAAACCTTTTTCAAAAAAATTGTTAACTGTAGAGTATACTTTAATGGCTACTGTTTCAGCCACTTAAGACTCCATAAAATGTAAAGGGTTAAAAAGTGCTTTCGAAATCAAAATGCTATCATGACACTTCTTCGTTTTGAAGAATAACCATAAAAGTAAACGAGCCATACTTCTGATGAGTGAGCGAATGGTAGTAAAGACGCCGGTATTGTGCAGTGTTGGAGATATGATTACGTACCGTTACTTTTAAATGTTCTCTTAAGACTACAACCCATCATTTTTTTCGGTGTAGTTTTTTTATTTATTTTAGAAAGATGGATTTATTGCAATAAAGGGATTTTATGCAAGCGGAAGATATAAAGTTTGCAACTTTTTGTTCAACTTTCCCTTTTGCCATTTATGTATTTAGTATTACGAAACTCGGTACAAAAGTTGAAAAGGTTGGTGGCCGAAAGAAAAGGTAACTCTGAATCCACAGAGAAGCTAAAACTTCGTTTTCTGAAAGGAGAATGGTAAAGGGAGTAATTTTGGATCATGGTTCACTGACTAAAATCCTGTTCATTTTTCGGTTACTACTCCATTTTTACCCGAGAATGTTAAACATTTCTGTTACTCAATTTGAACCTGTAACGTGTTATTATGTTGTATACTTTTCAATAATTGATCTAGGTATCTACAAAAACCATTCACCATTCTTTAAAACGCGAAATACATACGTACGTGTATAAGGTAGTCCTTCAGCTTCAGTATCGCTAACAGAGTTGTAATTTTCAAACAAGGAATTAATCCTTAGTTTGCTTAATTGCCTGAAAATGTGAATCTGACATGAAACGGACAGTTATTATTGACACCAGAATCTTTAAAAGGAAGGAGGAGACAGTGTCAACTTTAAGGCAATAATTTCTCGTTTTGGAACCTCAGTTGTCCAGCCTTTCAAAATCTCCATTTCCTTACGAGTTGCAAAGGACTAAACTAAAATTGATCATTTGATCCTTCTTTCCGCAAAATAATTTTCATTGCCAATAACACAAGAAATAAGGAAATTCTTGACAGAAACGACAGTAACGAGATGTCATACCACTTCATTATCCCAATATGAATGAAAACTCAATTTAGACATGCAGACGCATTCTCAAGTTATGAGTAAATGAGAGAATACTTATTTGTCACTTTTGAACAATGCAAGGAGGATGACGTTATCCAAAACATGACGTTTCAAGTTTAAGTCTGTTTTTTTTTTTGCTTGAAGAAGATCCTAAAGAAGTTTCTCAATATTTCTCATAATTCGTGAGTGGCATAAAATAATTATTAAACAAGATGATAATACTGAATCCAAAGCTGTAAATTGATTATCACATTTTCAGATTGATTTGACAGACTTATCAAACAAACACAAACGTGAAATCCGCCTTTGACACATCCTATTCAATTAATTTGTATTGTCCATACAGAGAAATTACTTCTAGAATTCTTTGTTCTTTCAATTAAGATATCTGTCTGATGGACAAATGAAATGTCGAAATTGTAAGTAGATATTGATCTTGATTATTGTTTTAAAAAAAGAGTAAAATTGCCTGGAATAATATATTGACTGACGACATCAATAAACTGAATCATCATAAACGTCCTGCATCGCATTCATTAATTAAAAGTAACAGCTCGAAAAAAATTCATTAAATCTGCAGGACACGCGCTCTGATTACCTCATCAGTGTATATGTAAGTAGGTAATGTATGCAAAATGTTTGATCACATGAAACAAAAAATAAAAACAGAATGTTTGGCGTATTGTTAAAGTAAGCAGAAAATAGCAGCCTTCATCTCAATTCTGTAGAAGTCGTGATGTTGATGTTCAGATAAATATCTGAGAGTCTGAAACCTCTGTAATTTTTAGGCATTGCAAACTTTTGCATTCCACGCATTGTACAAAATTGTCAAGTGCATATAACATAATTTGTTATTCTATTCTCATCATCAATTACTATTTATCTCAAAATAATAACTTGCTTCTTCGATATGTGAATGTTATCCCAATATCTTTCAAAGCTTAAAAATCGAATCGGTCGATATTTTAAAGGAAAAATTATTTTTGGCTTCACTTTAAGGAAATGACAGGATTGATCATTTACCTCAAATGTTTTTATTTATTTCAATTGACTCCTTTAGCCATTTTATGTAGATTTAAAATGGAACTAGTAGTCAGCCTTAAAAATGTCATTGCCATTCTACACTAAATGTCAATCGCATAGCATTGTTTTAATCCAAAAATAGATTCTCAATTACATGGAAAAAATTCAAGACATCCGCGTTTTTATTATGCATTCGTGTCATTACAATAATAGTAATAACAATTAAGATTAGAGTCGAGTCATGTGGATGTGATGTGATCTTCAAAAGAGGCATAAAAACAACATTGTCCTGCCTATTTGTTGCGAATGCGAATACGTGATCTGTAATCCCTATTCGACCCTTCTTACATGCTACTCAGCGTTGCCCCGAGTACAGATATTTATTTACGCTTTTTAGAAGAAGGAAGATGATCATTATACAACAATCTCATTTTCTTGATTGTTTTATATCGTCTTCTTCTAGCAATTCGTCAATAATAATATTCTCCTCGACAGTAATGTATTCTTCATGTTCTCATGACATGGCCTAGTCTAGCATCTTCTCGAGGAATGCTGATGCCACTGCCCACGCAAATAATTTTTCTGTGTCTGTATTCACTTGCACTTTTTTATCTTTACCTCCTTCTCAACCATTGTTCGCTTATGAGATGTGTCCATCCTCGAAAAAAGATCAAGTCAAGATTGCAATAGTGAGTGATGTCTGACTGTCGGGAACACATGGCACGACGCGACGGTCACAAGGAACATTCAAAGCGTAGGTCGACGCATAACGTCGTGTCGGCAACGGCAATTTTGGTATTATGGGCCAAGAGGGTACTGTGTGTACGTACGTAGTAGGTACTCATACTTAGTATTGTCGTCTCATGTTATGCACCTCTCCGTCGTAGATTTTTCATTTGTTCATCATCATACGAAGACGATGACGTCGACAACGAGTTTATATGATAGATAGAGAAAATGTTCATTTTTACTTAGTTGCCGTGTCTTGTGGCCATCTCTTAGTTGCACAAGACAACCTCTAAAAATGAATAATTTGACAAGTCCACTTGACAAGGCCACTTGGAAGTCACTAGTAAATACATTTGCCTTTTGAGATCACAGCTCAAACGTTTCCAACGAGCAAAGAGAGTAAAGGAGTTTAAATGAGAAATGCAGGGAAGAGATTTATGCTTTGTGAAGTCATCAGAGTAAACACCTCTATTTTCTTTGGTGTACCTTTAACTAAGTCAATGGTAAATAGGGACCAACGAATAAACGCACACATCATTTTTCACTTTTTGCCGCCGGGATTTCGACATCTACTTTCGTATTCTGCACGAAAGACACGGAGGCATGGAGGCGGTGGTGGATCCCATTGTTTTCAATGATCCTTTTCGAAAGTGATCAATTTTCATGCAATATTTTGACAGTCAATAACAAATTTTTCTTGAAACGAAATGTATGAGATATAGGACAATGCAAATGCATCATATCACATGCATACCACTGCGTTGCAGAGAAAAAAAAAAGAAATGGCGTGCGTTTATGGGAAAATTGTTAATATTGTTGTAAAGGCATTGTCTCCTGTCTCACAATTTATTTACGCTTTCCATCACAATATGTACGTATATCGACAATCGGGAATGATATGAATCACAGATGGTGATGATGACGATGATTTGCATACCTAAAATTATTTTCAATCCCTCTCCCTCCATCATCCGTACACATAAGAAGGCGGAGAGGGTATGTATTGACCTGGTGTAAACCACAGGAAATAAATTATCATTTGAGACGTCTACTCTCCTCGTGTTAATGACAATGTAAGGCCTCATGATCCATTATTATTTTTTTTGGAGAAGGGGTGGGAAAATAGTAATTATCAAATTGCACTACATTTCATTCCTTACACTATCATTTCGTTATCTCGTGGAGAGCATGTTCTCTTCTTTTTTTCTTCATCCTTATTCGTAAACAATCAACATAGGGGCTTCTCTTGTACGTGGGATGTATCTGTCCGTGTGTTGTTACCTGCCAGAGCCAGTGTCATTCGACTCCCAGTTTCCACAAGTCGCTCCATTCAATGTCAATGATATGAATCGTCACCACACATACATACATAATTGGTTTGTGTACGTCTTGATTGCCCTAATCCGATCATCCAATCATTTTTAGAAATCGTAACCAATTATAATGACGTTTTTGGGTGTGTTTATTATCACTTCGCTGAGGCATTGAAGAAAGGAAGGCAAATTAAAGTGTAGAATAATAACTTGATAAAAATCAGGATTACTCTGAAACTTCCTTCAAGTTTACATTCCTTCGTGATAACGATATTTATATATTTTTATCTGGGCAGAGAATGACTGCCATTTCTAAGATTGTCACTGTGGCAGGGTTTTTCTTTCTGATGTGATATGCATGCATGCATATGAACTTCTCGAAAAGTTACAAGGACAAGAATAAAAAACTTAATCTGCTCGGATGGATGTACACTCGAGCGAAAATACCTTACGCAAAAATGCGCAAGTCTACGTCCGGTTATCTGGGACGGAGAGTCAGGTTTAAAAAAAAACTCGAACGAGTTATGAAACTTGGGAAATTATGATTATGATTGAAATAGATAGAGAGTATTGTATGGTATTATCTGCATGCTTGCTCATAGACAAACTCAAAACAATTTTGCAGGATTTAGCAAGAAAACAGATTAGGGAAAACCACAAGAAGTCATTCAAAATGACAAGGAATAATTTCAAAAATAAAATAAA
>JAHZMX010003083.1:0-18330 GCA_027743895.1 Seira musarum
TTTTATAATGATGATGACAACAAAAAACAATTTTTTTTCGTAATTACTCTTTAAACACAGCTATTGTCATGCTGTGCGTTATAGTCGTAGTCGTCGTACGTTTTCGAGCTCAGGGAAAAATGTTTCCGTCCCATCGGCATCGCGTCGCAGATTTTTTTGTCACTTTTTGCTTATGCTCAAGCCAAACCAAGCTCATCATCATCATCATGTGAAGCATTGCTTTTTTTGCAAATTAGGTTCAGTCAGGTAAGATAGGAACACTGTAAAAAACGGTTCCTGAGCGGAATGACTAAAGAGCAACAGGAACGATTAGTCGCAGCTTGATGAATCATCAGGAAAAAATATTTAGTCCTCTGCTTTACTTACCTCCTCAACACTCGATTAAATATTCAGCTTATTCATGAATTTTGGGAGGGTGATCGCGACAATGACAGTGCATTTGCATTTTGGACTATAGCCTGAGCACAAATACTAAAAATCTTCACTTGTCAATTTTTGAAGTAAGCAGTTTAAAAAGTTTCAGCAATTTTTTGTCTTGAGATTTCAAACCCTTCCATTACTCCTAATTACTCTAGACTAGAACATTATTGCTTCAGGCTACCCGTCACTCTACAGAATTGGCTTTATGTACATTACCTATGCTAATTCACAAGAGCAAAACCACAACTTTCAGACGTTTTCTTCTTCTTACTTTTCAAGTAGAAAGAGATGATGTGATGATTAAGATGATGAATAATATCATTACGATTACAAATCAGAAGGATCAAGCTGAGCTCATACCTATCATTTTTTTTCTGAATCTGAATCATTAAGAAAAAATAATATCCTTATCATCATTATTATTGTACAACAAGAACAAGTAAGTACATATGGATGACGATGACGAAGAGAACAGACCTGTGGGAAATTATGAACGAGAGGAGGTCGGTCTCTCACTCACTCATTCGTTCACTTTGTTCTTGTAATTTTCTGCTATGCCATACCCACAATTTTTCATCCTTTTCGTTTAACTGTCATTAGGAGTCATCATCGCACTTTTCAGAGTCAGCCCAGCCACTGCAAATTTTTTCTTTGAAATCTCTCAAACTTTATGTATTTTTTCAAGAACGAGACCTTGCCTTCAAGAAATAAAAATGAAGTGTATAGACCCGACATACAATCCACAGAAGAGTAGTAGAGAGGTTAAACTCAACTCACAATATCGTAATCACAATTACAATCAATGGATGGACTCATGTTGTTTTTGCCTTCTTCATTCATTTTTAGCGAGTCAAATCGGTTGACTTATGACACTTTGCCGATCCATATCCTTACCATTATGCGTGCCAATTTTTTTAACGATGGTGATGGAGAACGAATCATTTGGATGAAAGCCAGTCATACTCATACCCATAGCCCAAATATTTTTTTTCGAAGAAAACAACAACTGAGAAAATAGTTTCTGGTTGGGTGAAAGAAAATCGGAATATGGAACAAGGAACTCGTCGAGCTTTAGGCCAGGCTGTAATGTAGTACAAAAAAAATCTTGGCTCATCTCCTCATCAGCATTTGTCATGTGACAAAAATCCGTGGTACATGAGAGCGTGCTAATTCCTCAGAAAAAAAATGCTGCCGCTTAAAATGCTTACACGAGGAAGGAAGGGGGTGAGATGCTGGATAATGATGCTAAACAAAAAAAAAAGTTGGGACTTTGGGAGAGCAAAAATATGAAGAAGGAAGGAACTTTTCANTACAAAAAAAAATCTTGGCTCATCTCCTCATCAGCATTTGTCATGTGACAAAAATCCGTGGTACATGAGAGCGTGCTAATTCCTCAGAAAAAAAATGCTGCCGCTTAAAATGCTTACACGAGGAAGGAAGGGGGTGAGATGCTGGATAATGATGCTAAACAAAAAAAAAAGTTGGGACTTTGGGAGAGCAAAAATATGAAGAAGGAAGGAACTTTTCAAAGAAAAGAGAGTTTTGAATTTTATTACCACGAGTAAATTTGGTTTTTGAAGTTTGTCTTTGGGCTTTTTACTGCATTTACATGCTCATAAAAAATTAATGCCTCCCTGCCATAGACAAGTTCAACAAAAATTTCTTTTTTTATGTACTTTTGCTTTGCTGTTCAAATTTTTTATGTCACATCACATAAGTAATAAAAAAATTCTCAGATATTTTAAGCATTTCACCTTGTCTCCTCATCCATTTTCATTCCAATTCAAGTTATTNGTTGGGACTTTGGGAGAGCAAAAATATGAAGAAGGAAGGAACTTTTCAAAGAAAAGAGAGTTTTGAATTTTATTACCACGAGTAAATTTGGTTTTTGAAGTTTGTCTTTGGGCTTTTTACTGCATTTACATGCTCATAAAAAATTAATGCCTCCCTGCCATAGACAAGTTCAACAAAAATTTCTTTTTTTATGTACTTTTGCTTTGCTGTTCAAATTTTTTATGTCACATCACATAAGTAATAAAAAAATTCTCAGATATTTTAAGTATTTCACCTTGTCTCCTCATCCATTTTCATTCCAATTCAAGTTATTAATAATTTTTCAATCCCGCATTGTTTGACATCTGCCAAAGCAAAAAATATAAAAAAATACTTGGGATAAAAAAATTGACAAATAAATATTTTGTGTGCGGATCAAATAAGGATAAATGGTCGATTCCCAAACATTGACACTAGCAGCCTGGGTGTCCCTGTCATGCAAAGCGAAGCCAATCCAATCCAAATGCATGCTGGCTTGCATATATTTGATCTAAGCTTGAGAGAAAAAAAATTGTGTGTTTGTACAAGAACGTGATTTGTTTTTCAAAAGAGGTGACTGAAACTTCGGCTTCCCTCTCCGTCTCGGTTTGGTTCAAGGGGATCATTAACTTTGACTTCATATCTGAGAATCGATACTTTATTTTACCCTTTTACGGTCTGGTCTTTACGATTCCAAGTGTAACGGTGTGATTTTTTCACATTAATATTTACATAAAAATATGTATGTACTGCCGGCTTTACTTAGCTTGGCTTTGGCCCGGCCCGGTGTTCCCCACTCATTGAATGAGACAGTTAGTCATGTCCCGGTGATAAATAAGTGATGTGTTCATCGTTTTGGGAAAAACCCCTTTCCCGTATCTAAAACGAAATTATAGGACAATAATAACAAGTCATATTGCAATTTCAGTGCCACAAAAAACGTAATAATCGTAACAGTAATAGTAATCATAATAATTCTTTTTCTGGAGAGAGATAAATATTTTTTTATTCCGGGGACGTACCCCTTTTCCGGATCCGGAGTGCCTTTTCCCACCAAAAAAAGGGGAACGAAAAATACAAAGTCAATTACATTGCGTAGAAAGTGCGTGTGCCTGCCTGCTATAATATACTTGTGCTCAACCAAACCAACCCGAACCCGACCCGACTCGACATGATCTAGTATTGTAAAATGCATTTTAAAGTGTCGTGGGCATTTTAAATTGTAATGCATCAAAAGAAATGCACAGGCTTACAAAACAGAAGCCGAAAGCGTTTTTCATATGCCGTAGAGATTAGATGGAGAGAGGAAGGAAGTGAACTGCATACATTTGCATCTTATATCCGCTCTTCTCCCTGTTTCAACTCGAGAGCTGAGTGGAGGCAAAAATAACAACAGTTGTTTCATCTTCACTACATTTTCAAGATAAATATTTTTTTATTCCGGGGACGTACCCCTTTTCCGGATCCGGAGTGCCTTTTCCCACCAAAAAAGGGGAACGGAAAATACAAAGTCAATTGCATTGCGTAGAAAGTGCGTGTGCCTGCCTGCTATAATATACGTGTGCCCAAGCAAACCAACCCGACCCGACTCGACATGATCTGGCATTCTGTAAAATGCATTTTAAAGTGTCGTGGGCATTTTAAATTGTAATGCATCAAAAGAAATGCACAGGCTTACAAAACAGAAGCCGAAAGCGTTTCTCATATGCCGTAGAGATTAGATGGAGAGAGGAAGGAAGTGAACTGCATACATTTGCATCTTATATCCGCTCTTCTCCCTGTTTCAACTCGAGAGCAGATCGAGTGGAGGCAAAAATAACAACAGTTGTTTCATCTTCACTACATTTTCAATATCATGATCATTGTGATCACCATCAGCGTCCCATTTTTTTTATTTCGCGGCTTGTTACGATCCCTCTAATGGAATGGACGAAAGATAGATAGATGTGCTCCTTCATTTTCATTTCACAATCAGTGAGTCCTATTCAATGACTCCACACTGTGAGCAGATTGAAACATGCGATTTTTTTGGGACGACTAACTTTTTTGTGTCATAGTCATGTCGTTAACATGACAAAACATCAAATCACATCCCCATCCCATCCGCGTCCGTCCGTCCGTTCCAATGTGCCGCACACACAAGAACAACACGTCACAATTCAGAGTTCACTGCTCAGCAAGCAACGAACCCTCTCGGCCTTTGCTCTTTAGAATAATATATAATCAGAGTCACTCCACATACATTATTTTCCAGGAGAAATATATAAAAAGTAAGCAGCTGGAAAATGGAAAATAGGCAAAACCAAAAATATACAGATCCACTCTCACTACTTTACTCGCAGATGAGATTATAATCACTTGGATTTCAGATGGGATTATAACGACAACGAACGACGACCATCCATCCCTCTGATTCCAATTGCAATTGTGATTGCGATTGTGAGGTTGAAAGCTAAAAATAATGCTTAAGTATACGCTCCCTATAATGATTATGGTGAGGAGAGATCAAGATCATGGGAAAAAAGGGAAGTTTTTGTTGGACTTTTATGGACTGCTGAATACGAAAAAAATATCCACTACTTTGCCTTGCCATTGCACTGTAATAACAATAACAATGGAGAAGTTGGAGTTGGAGTGAGTAGTGGAAAACGGTATTGTTATTGACTTGACAAGCACATAGTTTTTTGCAATCCAACCCACAAGACTCACAGCGTGGTTTGGTTTGGTATGTTCAATGGCTTTGAACTTTGAATTCGAAGCTGTGATTTTTCTCGGGACATATGGACACTCACTTTATTTTTAGTATTTCCCACTGTGATCCTGAGTAACGAGCAAGAGCGAGAGTTTGGTTTGAGTGTGAAACGAGATGAGATGGGAAATCTTTGCATAAATACGTAATATTTACAGAAAAAAACCAGCCGAAAATGTGTGGGTCTTCGTTTGGTAGTCTAATCACAGTGTGAAATCGGTACGATACGCATAAACAGTACAAAAAAAGGATATTTTTGACTGTTGATTTTCACTCCTCACCCTGGGTCCATGTTCACAAGTTCATTCCACCAAAAAAAAAATGAAAAGAAAGGAAGATGTGATGTGATGTGATGCGAGTGCGTACGTATGCATGTATGCACAAGCCACCGCAATTTGACAGATTTTCCTTTGAAAAGGTACAATGCAATTCATGAGTGATGGATTGGAATTAATGAGTGAATTGAATTCACTTTAGTCTGAATTTGGATGGAAAAATGGAATTGAATTGGGTTGCATTTTTGGATAAGTATGAATGCAGAAAAAATGCAGTGGTGAACAATTGACAATTACAGAGGAAAAAATGCAATTTGTCCAGAGGAGGATGTAGTGTTCACTCAAAAGTAATTATGGGTAACAGGAAAAACAAGAAGATACATGGGATGACATGATGAAAATGTATGGGTGTCTGGGGAAATAAAAAGTCAAGTGAAAATGGTAGAAAATATGTAGAAAATGCAAAAATGTCTCTGTGGGAGAATTGAATATGACATCATTTCCAAGTGCATTATTACATTGTCGCCTTTCTTCTTCTTCCTCACTTCGGTTGATTACGGTTTTGGTGATGGTAATATTGTGTTGGTGCATCTTCTCTTTTCAAGCGGGAGAAGAAAATGAGGGAATTTTCGAGGCAGCGGACCGAAAATGATTAGATTTTAATGCGGAGAGAATAGGAGACGTACTCTAAAAAGTAAATGAAATGCACACGAGCACAACGAAACTCATCAAGCTTTGAATTCTTCTTCATTCATTTTTATTCTTACCGAAATATATGTTTTCTTCATTTTTTGGGAGAATTCACTCAGAAATTGACAATTGTCGATTTCTCAATGTCAAGAACAACACGAGCTGAATAAGCTTTACTTGCTTCTTTTTTGGGTAAATGAACAGAAGCTGAAATCGTGAATGTAATTTTATGACGGCTTCAATTCACTCTCTCTTTGCTTTACTCCTTCGTTCGTCTTTGTCATGTATTTTTTTTTTCTTTATCAATCTTAATCTTTCACAAAAAATTAAATCCATTAAGGATCCAATTGCCTTTTTTACGACATTCCTACTGAAATTTATTTTTTCCCCTTTTCGGAAGACTCGAACGTCTACTAATTTCTTGCTTAAGTCGAGTAAACTGTAAACTCGAAACTTTTTTGTCGCGATTTCAAGAAATGCCGAAACGCTTTCAATTCGATTGGCCAAAAACTTCAAAATAATCTGTGCTCGTTATCCCTAATTTTATTATTACGATTCCTACAATTTTTTGTGATGCAATACAATCCTAAGTAATCCCACTCAATTTCGGAACATGATCATAGCCATAGCTATAGTCATAGTCATGATCATACTTAATCATGATGACGAATAAACGATGAAGTTGCGACTTTCGAGTCGCGATCATGTTTACAAAATCTTCGTCTTTTAAAAAAATTGTCCCGATTAAGTATTTCTGGTTGAATAACTCGAAAGAATGCAAATTCTTTGTAAAGTTGGATTTGGATATTGTAGGATTACGCAATTCTTGGAGTGGAGTGTAATCAAGATGATAACGATCTTCATTATTACTACTCCCCAGTATTTGCAAGTAATGGAATGAATGCGTCATTGGGAACAGGAATGAGTCACTCACTCCACGAATGTGTGATTGTGATAATAAAGTGACATTGTGATAGTACATTGGATAGGTGAGAACAAGAAATGGGAGACTATCGTAGACGGTGACACTTTCTTGAGTAATTTTGTATTTTGCCAGAATCAAGAATCAGAAAAAAACGCATTTTTTAGATAAAATATCTCTTAAAATTCCTCTCAAGCCCGAGGCCAAGCCAAGCCAATGCCGGGACAAGGGATATACTTATTTGAGTTCTCCTCTCGCTTTTCGTATTCACCTCCTCATCATCAGAAAAACGTGTTTATTGCTCTTGCTTGTCATTTATAAATAGTGTGAAATGGTGGTTTAAGCCAACAATACTCAAGTGTACAGAATGTTGATTGTAATTGTAATTACCCCTGAGCTTGATCATGTGAATGGGAATGCGTATTTTTTGCATTGTGTTTATTTTTGCACAAGCCAAGCCACTACAACACCACCGTCATAGAATCAGAATCGCACCGTACCGCTGTGCTGCAAAGTAATTAAAGGCCTACTTAGGAATGTAAAAAGGCTTAGGTGGCAATTAAAAAAGTCCCATAAAAACTTGGAAAGGCAAACAAGACGTAGTATGCGTACGTAAGTGAGTGAGTGAGTAATGTAATGTCAGCCAGCAGGAGTCATGAAAAAAAATCTCAATTGGATTGATTAGGTACGCGATGCATGCCAAGAAGTAATGACTAAGTCATCAAGTTAGTCAAGTCAACTTACTTAAATGAAGATTGAGGATGAGGATTTTTGCGTGGTATTGCCGTTGCAATTGCGTAGGAGGAGGAGAACTAACAGAACATAACATGACTGGATTGGATTGGATTGGATTGGATGTGTCAACTTGTGTAATGTAATTGCGAAGTTTACACATGTCCCATGATTCTTTGTGACGACATTTTATAGCGATATTAAAATAATAGAACAAAGCGCTTTAAAAATTTCTAGTTTAACCTTAAGATTTATATTTAGTGTGTCAGAGGAGGAGAAGTAGGAGGTGAAATTGAAATTGTGCTTGGAATCAGGATTTTATGACCCAGTTTATAATTCTCTCTGTAGAACAAACAAGTCTTTTTGTGGCATGGGTGATAATGCAAAATCACACAATTGTGAATTGTGATGTTAAATTGCAAAGCAAGCAAAAAGATTGGGGAGATATTTTTTTCTATTTTCCTCATTTCCGCCTGGCCTGTCATGTGCTGAGATCTACTTAGAAATTGAAATTGAACAGAGAAAAATGTGTTTTTCTTCCGAAAAATTATGGGAATTGGAATGGAATAGCAATAGTAGCAAGATCTCTAGAAGATGAGTCAGAAGAGTCTCTCAACGAAAGAGAAATATTTATCCAAGGATTTATTTCCACTTGATGTACGATTACAACTGTTTTCATACTCTGCCCTCACTTTAAACACGCATCAACATTGAAATGAGAAGAGGAAATTACTTGTTTTATTTACATACTCATTTGAACTTTAAAGCGTGAAAAAAAGTTTGCAGCACTCACTACACTCACACTTTAAAAAATCTTTTTTTGCTTTAAGGAACGAATGGAATATTAATGAGTGCACGTGCGAGCAGGTCTACAAGGATCAAAGGGAACTCATCCAAATCCAATCCAGGATTTCACTGCACTGCAGTAATAGCAATAGTACGACTGCGACTGTGTCACATGTCATAAGTTCTGGAAACCCCATTAATTATACAAAAAAAAAATCGTGTGAAATATGTAGGGTTCAGGAATGGGAAAACTTTTTCTTTTGATTAATTTTCATCCAATATTTTGCCCTCCAGAACTATATACTACCAATTGAGAATAATCCATCATGTTGGAATATTGACAAAAATTGAAAGCGACATGGACAACTGACAGAATGGATGAATGCGAGTGCCAATGTAATCCTTCCGCAAATGCAAATCAATGTTGAATATTTTGTTTATGTAGTGAACATTGATCAGATCTTTGCCAAAGGCTTTGGAATTGCATTACGTTTGAAATTAAGCCAAAGAATGACAATCAAGATTGGTAGGATCGATAAGTATCGTACAATAAAAAAAACAAACCACGACGCAAACTCAAAGACAATCACAATCATGTAAGAAGAAGCTAAAGTATAAAATATAGATCCTTCCATTGCATGCGGGATTTTTTTCTTTTAGTGATTCCGCTAGAGTGCCTTCAGGAAATGCATTCTTCTTGTAAGATCCAAATCACATCCAGACCAGACCAAGACCAGAGAGAGTTAGTCGAGTCGGATCCCACATCTCACGACAACCGACAACATTCAACATCGCTTTTTTATTTACGCTGAACACGCATTCATCGCATTTTTCTTCCGTGCTGAATAAAAAAGAGTGGTGCCTGCTTCGCAAGAAAAAACTCTTCTTCTTCTGAAAAAGTCACACTTGACGTTATTCAGGCTGCGTAGTAGTGGAAAAGGGGGATGCGGATGGGAGTTCTTGTTAAAATTTCATTTTTCGCTGCCTTCTTCTCCTTCTGCTCTCAGCTCTCTGCCGTTCTGGAAAAGGAGTAGTCACTCAGCTGCGGAACATAAGATCACACTTTACTCTGCGCTTGCAATCTGCACTGATTGAATGGCAAAGCAAGAAACCGAGAAAGACAAAAACGCACTTTTACATACCATCTCGCTGCGCTGATGCTGTGTTATTTCAGCATCTTATTTCTCAGCCTTAATGAAAATTGTTATTTATCGCCACAAACTAATCTCTTTCATTAATCATCGCCGTTTTTTCCACTCTTCGAAGCCAACCTCCTCTTGTCTCCAACCCAATTTTCGTATTCAACAACTTCTTTCTTTCTCTACTTTCATGTACGTACCAATATGGGTTGGGCTTTTAAGAAGATGAGGAACTTCCTGAAAATGCTATTCTTTCTTTGCGAAAGCATTTACAAATAAACTGCACTACTACTGCCATTGCTGCTACTTACTCTTCAAAAGTGAAAACTGTTTTTCACAAGAATAATTGTTAATTGAAAATTGGCTATTCATCATAGTCACAGTCATACTTACACGCGTAGGTATGCAGTAGAGAGAGCAGAGTTTGCATTACAATATGACTTTTTAAGCTTCTTCATTTTTTGTTGGGACAACGGGGACGTTTCTTCTGAAAGCAGCCCCTGTTCCGCAACGTTAGCAAATTGAAAGGAATCTCGACGAGTTGAGTCTCAACTCTTATTCATCATTTCGGAAATCCCGCTAACAACTCTTCTTCTCTATCTTACTTTGAGTGATCCCACCCTAATTGAATTCCTTCAATCTGAACCAATTCAAGTTAGAAGAATTCAAGTTTGAGTTAAACCATGCCAGACTTAGACAAGCAAAGCCATAAAAATATTTCAAACAGAAGAGTAAACAAAGAAGAAAAGCCGACTTGTAAAATTCAATCAGATCTCTTCTATCCATTCATTTTGAAGTTTTGCTTGTGTTCTGCTTTACCTAACCAATGTTGGTGGGTATGATCATAAAAAGACGGTCAATTTTTTTTTACTAAACCGCAGAATGAGATTAGAATTTGCATTTTATTGTGTTGTTTTGTCTTCACTGAAAAAACAGATGCCACGAGAATAAAAAAAAATCCATATTTTTTTTGCAGGGAGGAAGAGAGAATCTGTATCAATTTTGTTTTGTGCTTTATCTAATCCCAATTCCAATAGAATCCGTAACGAGAATCGCATTCATATCTCTTAACACAAGCAAAGCCATAAAAAATATTTCAAACAGAAGAGTAAACAAAGAAGAAAAGCCGACTTGTAAAATTCAATCAGATCTCTTCTATCCATTCATTTTGAAGTTTTGCTTGTGCTCTGCTTTACCTAACCAATGTTGGTGGGTATGATCATAAAAAGACGGTCAATTTTTTTACTAAACCGCAGAATGAGATTAGAATTTGCATTTTATTGTTTTGTTTTGTCTTCACTGAAAAAAACAGATGCCACGAGAATAAAAAAAATCCCAGAATTTTTTGCAGGGAGTAAGAGAGAATCTGTATCAATTTTGTTTTGTGCTTTATCTAATCCCAATTCCAATAGAATCCGTAACGAGAATCGCATTCATATCTCTTAACAAGATTATACTTCATTTTTTTCATTGAATAAAAAAACGGAAGAGAAATGTAATGCCTTGCTCATGTAGTGCACGTTCAGTTAATATTGTTACACAATGCCAATCTTTTTGCTACATCAACTACTGTTGTCTGTGGTTTGGTTTACTATTTGATACCACACACCACTATACTACACACCATGCAACAACGGTTTATTTATTTAGGCACGTTTGCCTCCTTTAATTTCCCCAGAATTCGAAGTGTCATTGGCCCATCATTTGGAATGGATTGAATTGCGTCATTTTCATGAAATACTATTTTTACGGTGACAAATGAGTTGAGAGCAGCAGGAGCCGGGGAGTGGAAGTGACAATGCACTTTAAGGTTGTGGGTGAAAATGTGAAATTCTGATATTGTAACAATAGATGAGTATAAGTTCATTTGATGTAATGTGAATAAAAACCCCCTGTGCACACATGTGTACATGTAAGTATTCTTATAGTGCTCTCTTTTTTTGACACTTCTTTTCATGAACTTGAGCATGAATGTATGGATATGGATAACGGTAATAATCCGAGAACGGTTATTATTGTTTGCGGTCGGTCTTAAAAATAAAAATCCTACCTCGGTTCGGTTCGGTTCAGCACTACAATATTTTTGTGATCCGGTTCTCTTCTATATTTTTTTGATAGGATATTTGATACGTTTTTCTTCATAATCTGGAGCAAAAGCGGAGCTTTGTTAGATCTGGCGCTCCCACGGTATTAAAAAATGGAGGGGGATATTTTCATATCTTTTGTCATTGTCGCCCACTTCTCTTCGATCCGGATTCGAGCCCGTAGATCTACTATGTTCCGTGTCATGTCGCTCCCATTAGTCCCCCACGTCGCCGTCATATCAGCTCGAGCCTCAAAGAAAAAAAAGAGATTTTTTTTTGTTTGTTAATGGCATTTCCCAATATGTGCACTTGCCATAGTTTTGCTTGGCTCGCGACTAGTGAAGTACAAATCCCGAGCTTGAAAAAAAAAAAATGTTTTTTTGAGAAGTCGTACTTTTGGTTTGACAAGAGACATTCATGTCATAACATTAACGTAACGATAATGTGCCTAAGCATTTACTACTACTACTATGCTTACTTACGACTCGTCTCCTTCTTTTTTTAAAAGAAAATTTTGTGACAAGTGACGACGCAATAAAAGCCATTTTGAAATCTACTCTTTCCTAACCTTGAATTTTTGAATATGAATTCATGTCTCAAGCATTTTATGAAGCCCCATGAAAATCAATTTTCTTCTTTGCCACCAACCCAATTTGAAAAGCCTAATCGGGCCATCCACATCCAACCCATCCAAAGCCGGGAGGAGGNAAAAAAAATGTTTTTTGAGAAGTCGTACTTTTGGTTTGACAAGAGACATTCATGTCATAACATTAACGTAACGATAATGTACCTAAGCATTTACTGCTACTACTATGCTTACTTACGATTACTCTCCTCCTTTTTTTAAAAGAAAATTTTGTGACAAGTGACGACGTAATAAAAGCCATTTTGAAATCTACTCTTTCCTAACCTTGAATTTTTGAATATGAATTCATGTCTCAAGCATTTTATGAAGCCCCATGAAAATCAATTTTCTTCTTTGCCACCAACCCAATTTGAAAAGCCTAATCGGGCCATCCACATCCAACCCATCCAAAGCCGGGAGGAGGAATAATAATAATGCTAACGGCCTTAAAGGGCTATCTACATGGCACCATCTCCATTTCATTTCATTTCAGAAGCAAAATGCAACAAAACTTTTACTACGGCTTATATACATTCCCAATGTCTGGTCTCGTCCCGTTTGAAATTGCAA
Source organism: Seira musarum (assembly GCA_027743895.1). NCBI lineage: Eukaryota > Metazoa > Arthropoda > Collembola > Entomobryomorpha > Entomobryidae > Seira > Seira musarum. The sequence goes on from JAHZMX010003083.1 coordinate 12,805, forward strand.
AAGATTCACTTAAACGCTTTTGTACGCATTGCTTATTGAGAAAATTGATGGAATGGCTTTTTGAAAATTATGCCGATAATAATAACAATCTCTGGCGGATCGTCGTTGTCGTTCATTTCTATCTCGTCAATTCAGAATCTTCGACGGGCGAATGAATGAGTAAGTAAGCGAAATAAAATGGCAATGGCACTCATATTGGAACGGAATGTAGGAGAGTGCCGACAACATTACTATTATTACTGTCATTTGTGAATGCGTGTTCTCAGTATTTTTCAACCGTCGGTACAAAAAAAAAACTTTTTTATATTCATACTCCTTCGTGTCCTTCTTGATTACGATCAAAGAGATTACATTATGGAATGGAAGGAGCATTCAAAGTCAAACAAAAAAGAACTCGTATTCATATTCTTCAAAGAAAAATGATAATGATCGGAAGGAAGCCGTAGAGACATGTTGGCCTGCATGGGGAAGGAATGTGACGCCCATTCATATTCGTATTTTGATTTAACGAAGTTGATGCAAAGAAATATTTTCTTCGTGCCACATGTTTTTTTCTCTCTCTTGAACTTCTGCAATCTGCTACGTCACCATATTTTTATTCTATAGACATTCCCGAGTGTAGAGAGGATGAGGATTGTTTCTCTGCTCCCATATTCCCATTTTCAATGTCGTGCTAAACTCATATAATCATAATCAGCGAGAGCTCGAGCTCGTTGCTGAGCTGAAATAAACGACCAGACCAGGCGCGACACGAATTTCGTACACTCCATCGAATAAATTTACAATAATATTTTGAGTAGTGTTTGTAATGTTAATACAATTCCACACCAAGTTTACAAGAATGTATGTTACTGTAACTGTAACAGTAACAGATTTTTTTATAAACAAAATGTCATTGAAGAAAACGGATGGAGCCAGCAAAACAGCAAGCTTTTTTATGTCAGTTCCTGCAAAACTTTTAAATGCATCTCATGTGGAGTGGATGGAGTTGAGCGAAAACATAGTCCACTTATTTACTTCACTCCCTGGCTCGCACTCCCGAAAATTGATTTTTATTTTCTGGAGCAAAGACCTGACCTCAGGGATATATCTATTTGGTTGAGTTGATGCTGATCAACGTGACGTGCCGAATGACATAATGGAATCAGCTTCGAACAAGATCGCCCTTTAGATTTCACTGACTGACTAGAGGAGATGAGATACGAATCTTGATATGCTTCTCACCATTTTACAAAGCTCATTAGTGCCACGTATCCTACGCATTTTCTCCAGGAGGAAGGAAATATATGTAAACAGACCTTTTATTTGTGGTTGTGTGGTTTGGTTTTTGATAAGATTCCAATCTCAATATTGAACCTAGCCGAGCAAGTCCGAATGATAAATATTTTTTTGTGTATTTTACTTTAGGATATTGCTTGATCTTTTGCTCGTTATCGACAATTCTTCTTCCCTTTGCCCTTTTGAGCTGTTATGTTGTGGTGACTTTATTGCTTTACCATAAAAATATTGAAGCATATCTGAGCACAAGTTATGGCTTTAGGAGGATTAGTGAACAAACACAGCCCAAAAGAAGAAATCAACAGATCAAAATCACTTTTCATTCTTCTTATTCCCTTCTCAAAATCCTTTTGTGTTTTTCTATAAAAAAAGGCAAAGGCCATCAGATCGCATAACATGTGAATAGTTCAGAGTACAAAAATCCATGATCATCATGATCACGATCACAATCGTAATCACAAAGCGAACAAAATGGAATGGATATTTTTTTATTTCTGAACGTCAAGTTCAAGTCAAACATTGGTAATGACTTCTTTCTTCTTCCTCTCCATTTTCTTAACTCATGACCAAACCATCGAAAGAAAAATGGGAAGAGGAAGGAAGAAATATTAAGATCAAGAGCAACAGCAGCTGCTATATAGCCAAACTTTAGACCCACAGGTTTTGATAATGTGTTTTGCTTGTTAACGAGCCTTCAAAAAAATTTTTTAAGGTGAGAGCCAGAGGAAGGGTTCAGTTCAGGAGCTCCAGCAATAAAAGATTTTGTTATGCGGAACGAATGAGTGAACAAAAAAAGTTGAAATTTGAAATGACTTCTGGAAGAAAAAAAATGCTCTGAACCCGAACCTGAGCTCATGCTGACTTTCAGATTTGGAGTTCATGGAAGGTGCTGAGTTTGATCTCATTTTTAAAGATAGCCTTGAACTAACAAAAAAAAGTTGTAAATGTGTGGTTTGGTTTGCTTAGCTCCTGCGTTCCTCTGTATAACGCACCGTGGAAATGGAATGAAAATGACAAGATTATTTCCATTCTGCGGCTTGGCTTGCATTCTATTGCATCCGAATTCGAATGAAGTTTCTTTCAACTCAGCCTGCAGGACGTGTAGGTACGTGAGCTTGCATAAAAAAGTTGGGTCGACAAATCAAATCGACCACCAGACCAGGCCAGACCAACTACAGCAATAATACTTCATTTTATGGGAAGACGCGTTGAAGTCATGACTGGAGCTTGGCTTTGGTAATTTGTTCTTCTCCAGACAAGACTTAAGAAGTAGTATAAATGCATTTAACTAAACTCGTGAGAAAAATATCATGAGAGCTTGTTTTCCTCTTCAACCCTCCACTCCACTCGACTCCACCGCATAAAAGCTCAAAGGCATATTCAAAAAGGAATACTAGGCATCACATCACATCATCAAGGAGAAGAAGGAGTGAATTTGATGTTGAAGTTTGATGATGTCCTCTTCCTCAGAGCATAGGAATTCATGCAGATGATGTGGTTTAGTTTTAGTTTTGAATTTTAAAACTGTTTAGAAAATAATTTTCTCGAGATGATATGATGGGGGAAATGCACTTCTAGGGACAAAAAATTAAAATTCTTGATGCGTTCTAACTTGATCGTCACTACTACTTTATAGTTAGAGTAGTTTGTCATGACACGCCCAGTACACTTCTCTGGAAAATTAACCGTATCGTACTGACTCACAATTCACAAGAGGAAGTCTAGTTTCATGAGAACTTCTGGAAAACGCATTATTATATCAAAATACATTTGTAGAGTCACTCAACCATATCATTTCATTTTCATGATTTTTATCTCTTTATGGCTATGTCTCATCTTGGGGCTCATTATTTTCATGAGAACGGCAAATTGCTTCGCACGCTCGAAAATTATTTCATTTTCACAAAACTTTAGAGGAGTTGAGTCCTCTGAATTGCAGTTGCAGTTGGAGAGCATTTTTGTCAATTATGGCTACACTAGTGGTGAATGTGCATGGAGGGGAGTCCTCTCTGAAGGCAACTTAACTGTTATTAGGAGGAAGATTAGTTTTTTTTTCAAGGGAGCATTATAAATTAGCTTTGGCCAACTGAATTTAAATTTCACACCGTTTACCTTTCAAATAAACTTTCACTTTTTCGCAAGCTGAGTTAAATTGTGAATAAGTTTCCTCCAAAAAAAGTTTAAATAATAAAAGGCTTGCCGGCAGTAGCAGTAACAGAAACAGATTGTAACAATGTAACTGTGGCTTTGCTTGGTTCGACCATAGTAAATTAGCAAACTTCAATAGAAATATATATGCATTCCTTAGTGCATTGTAAATGTCTTAATCGCGATAAAAAGAAACGGTAATGATGCCATAAAAAATGAAAATTTGAATAAAAAACTTGCCTTTTGAGAAATGCATTGTCCATCAAATCACAATTCCTGACTGCACCTTAAGTAAACAATATGAAATCAACAGCAATCAACGCAGATTCACAAAAAATAACTATAGCTCGTTTAAAATTGTTGAATTGAAAGTTCAATAAAGCTTAATGATCATTTGTTAGTTTTTTTTGTTAGCATTATATTATTTTGCTGTCAATTATCACATTTTTTACTTATGAATTGGGTGAAAATTCCTCAAAAATTGAAATTCAAACATTTTCAAATCCAAGCGCGTTTTGATCTTTTGACTCTGCCTGTGTTTCGATTTTCCTTTGCTCATTTCCATTTCAATTGCGTTGCTCATGCGTGGAAACAAGCACGTCTCAACGTTTTCATGCACTTTTACAAGTGAAGCGTGCACTTGTACTTTGGTCTAGCCTGAAGCAGAGCCATAGTCAATGCATGAACTGTTGTCATTTCAAAGTTTCAACTAATTTTTGAAAAAAAAATCAAGATGAATGGATCTGAACGGGTTGAGTCATGTCATGTCGTGTTTGTTTTTCCTCCCTGCCTGCTTTGGCTTTAGTTCATTAACTTGTCATCGTAGCAGGACACGTTTTGATGGTAAGGTATTTCCGGAAGAAAAAGCTTAGCAAATTTTAATACAAAAATAAGGATATTTACACTCACTCCCCGTTCAGTTAACTTCATTTATCATTTTTCTGTTTTGAAAGGTTTTGTTGACTCTTTCCATTCAAATATTAGTTCGATATGTATCGTAACATATTATATCGGCTGTGTTGATTTACCTTATCTTGTCTTGTCAAAACAGTAAAGGCTTACTTTGACCCAGTTCCATAATTTCAGATTGATAAATGACATAGAGCGTGTGTCATGCTATGATACCGTGCTGTTACTTGATTGTTTTGTTTCCCATGTCCAATTGCCCTAATAAACTTTTAGATTTCGGTGGTTGCGACCTTCCAATTTCGGCTGGACCGTGTTCCTTATCTTCACTAGCTTTAGTACCGTGCTTTACTGTTTGACCTATGTATGACCTGACTTATTTCTTTGCCTTTTAAATTTCCATTTTCATCGTTGCAGCCTGCATCATAAACATCAGAAATAACCACTACACAACGGCAACACCAACTAAACCATTTAAGCTTGTTTTGACAAGAAAAAGTCATCAAAATAATTTGTACTTTCCTCACTCATAATCGTCCATTATTTTTTTTGTTGTTCATCATGAATCATGATTTCATGTTAATCATTATGATAAGCTGACAAATATATTTTTTGGTGGTGAAAAATGAAAGGCCTAAGGAAAGTAAATGGCTTATCTCCTCTTAATGGCTGATAATACTTCCCCCAAATTGTGATTGTAACAATGCCTGAGTTTACGGTAATGTTACATGGTATTACAAGGGTTTAGTTTAAGGTATATTTTTAATGGGCATTTGTATTTATTGTCAGGTATTCACTATTCAGCATTCAAACTGCGTCATTTTCCTTTTTTCTTGGTAAGACATTTTCGAGAACGGAAATGAAACGAAAACCAAAGCAAGTAAAACTAAAACACTTTACTTACCTTCTGCTCCATTATTATTGGCAATGACAATGCGAGAATGAGAATAAGACTTTTTCTTTTCAAGTCAAGTCAAGCCAAGCCAGCAATAGCAACAGAAACTGTTGTTTAGACAGTAGTACTACCTTAAGGCGTAATCATGCCTTACTTTACTTTTTTTTCTTAAGATTTCACTATGCTATGTCATGTCACGACTTTTAAGAAGGAGGAGGAAGAAGAAGGGAAATACAATTGTAGAACAATATCATGTTCATTTTCTCTGGTAAAGTTCCCCCAGAACCAAGAATTAGAAG
>JAHZMX010003084.1:0-10043 GCA_027743895.1 Seira musarum
TTTTTTGTTATGTTGTTTGTTATCGACATATTTTTTTTGTTATTGATGATGATGGGAGACTACAGAGTAGTAGTAGTAGTGATGGTGTCCTATTGAAGGAAAAAAGGAGTAGTTTTTAGCTTTAGAGAAAAGTTTGGGTCACCGGAAACCCCGAAAGGGTAATAAAAAAAGAGTGTAGAGATAAAGAGAATGTTGGCTACAAAACTAATTAATTATGTAACTGCTATGTATAGTAAATTATAATTGATAAGTACAATTTACATATGAAGTATATGTTTAAATCTATAGGTATTTCTGTATATTGATGATGATAATACCCTCTAATCCAGACAAAAAAAAACTGTGTGTCTCCTTACAGTTTATAATGAAAATTATATGAAATGATGAAACCTATTACATACTATTATATGAAAATATTACTATCTCGTGCAAAAATACAAAAAAAAAAACTATTAATAAAAAAATTTATTATGATTATTATATGAAAATGCAGTTGTACTAAAGCATTCATTTTTAATTAAGTGCGCAGTTCATTTTATTCTAAACCACAGAAGTCAAATGATATCTGATATCGCATCTGGCGTTGCTGAGAATCCATTGTCATCCTGTTGAAGCTAAAATTGGCTACGTACGTACGTCGCCATGAACTATTTCAGATAAATTATATTTGTGTAGCATGACATAAGAGCATCAAAAAGAGACTGGACCGGAGCAATGAGTATGACTCGTGGATTTTTTTATACCTTGTTCAAAAAGTAAACAACTTTAATAAGCTCGGACCCAAACTCAACTTGGTACTGCAAACTGTGGCACTTTTAGGATGAAATTGTGCGAAGTCATCAAAAGAACATTATGCAATGTATTGTAATTCTCACTTTCTTAAAAAACCACGCAAAACTAAATACTTTTTGTTTCTTTAATAAGACATCTTCATTTCCCATTTCATTTTCGTGTGCCATGCGTTATGCTGGATTTTCCATTTTTGAGTAAAATGAAAACAAAAAAAACTTGTTTTTCACTGTGCATTTGCATCTCATTCAATTGTTCTCATTTTCTTTACTTTTTTAGCATTTTTAATGCATTTTCGAGACTCTTTTCGTGGTGAAAAAAATTCACTCATGCTAACAAAGTAAGTAATAACATGCCGGGTTGGACGATGATGACGAAGAAGGCAAAAAAACCACAATGGATATTTGTATGCATTTACTCCTTTTGTCATTTCTTTTTGCTCATGTCATGTAAATAAGCGAAGCGAAGCAAAGCCTCAGAAAGAATAGCTTTGGCCAAAAAAGTGTAATAAAAAAGTGGTAAAGAAAGCAAGGGCAAGTGAAGGAGAAAAGTGGAATGGAATGAATGTTTTTCTTCGCTGAGCTCACACATCTTACACAACTCATTCTATCCAGCTCAAAGCGATTGTTGTTCTACCCTCCTCACAAAGGAAGGAAAAATGTTTAATGTATTTTCTTTGAATTGAATGCAGTAAAAGCAAGCCACAAAACAACTCAAAGATAAACTATGATGGTGGTAGTAGTGATGCGGTGTTTTAGCTGCTCTCAAGGCACGAGAATTACTCGATTTTCTTGAAATAAAGTACCCGTTTTAATAGTTTCAGGTAATAATCATATCACCACGCAGTTTTCTTTTTAAGATGGCGATGGTAATGATGAGCCGGTATTAGCTGCCACGCCAGTCCGGTCCAGTCCACCACTGCCAGCTTTCATTATTACCTCCTTGTTTCTCGATGTTGGACATTAATTCTTTTGTGGTAAATGCATTTCGAATTTGAAATCAAATGCATTTACTTCACTCCTCCAATGTACCTGGTAAAATGTTGCCTTGTAATAATCATAGACAGGCAATAAATTATCCGCATATTTTACCTCTCACATTCATCCAAATGGAAATCTTTTTCGCTGAAAATCCAAATCCCCATGGAATAAAAAGTTGACCACCAACACCAACCAGCCCAGCCTGACTGGTTGGCATAATTTCATTTTCCCTTACTTTTCTATCCTCACATCACAATCAGTACGTTTTTTATAAAAGTTAAGCTGGCCACGTCACTTCTACGAAGAGCAACAGGCATTTTCAGCAAAAAAATTACCTACATTGTCGACTTGCTGTCTGTCTCTGAGAATCCATCAATCTTCCCATCGTTATATACTCGCAGCATCCAACGCAATCATACAATTCCTCAGGAAAAGGGATAATCAAAAACCTCGAAACACAAACATTCTTTATTTTCGTGTTTGTTTCTCCAGCGAAGCGTAAACTATTCATATCATAATATCCCATTCATTACGATTCGATTTCCAGTCAGGTTTTTTCCGTCATGATCATCCTAATCCTGTTTATATTCAGTCATGGACCAACAAATATCTTCAAATTTAACTTTTTTTTTCTTTTTGGAAAGCCGCCGCCATGTTTATGTTTGCATGCATCATACGTGCATTCCTGCATCTTGCATCACGAAGGAAGATGAGTTGACGACGGATCATTATCCAAAAAAAAAACGCTATCATCCTCTCATCATCTCAATCTCATCTGGAATGTATGAAAATAATATTCACAAGAATTGTACATCGTTTTATCCCACCACGAGGAAACATTTCTCACACAAAATGCACAATATCTGTTCTTCATCATTTTTTCTCCAGAATTTTTTTTTTTTAAATTCACAAAGAGGATGATGAAGGCCCACAGACCTACAGACATACATTTATTATGGCTTATTATCATATCACGACTAACAATCATTATTATGATCATCATCATCATCATTTTTCATTCCGGCTTTTGCCATTCCAATCCATGGCATGCCACGTCAACTCAATTTACGCAGGATTTTTTTCCCTTGTGAAATCTGCACATTTCCCTACACGCTTGAGTCCAGCCCTAGCCTCCCCCTCCCGATTCTCATTTCACATGCAGATAGGATTGGTTTAGCTTCAGGTCCTACATGGTATTTATTAGGCACCTGTTTCATTATTTCGAAAGGAAAATGAAATCATGTTTTTTTTCACGCAACATTTTTTGAAACCATCTTTTATCATCATCAATCCTCGGAAAATATATTTTATGTGGGCCGGAGAACACACCTACTTTAACTTGAAAACCTCAACCCTTCTCGCCTCATCCTCATCTCATCTCATCCACGCATAATTTCTCCTTGCGAAAGGTGAAATGAATTTAGTTGAAGTTGTCAGAAAATCGTAATAATTTTTCTTCCTGAGATGGAAACATGAGAACAGTTGCTCCTATTATGTCAAAATTATTCAGTATGCATGTATCGTATATGTTATGCAATAATGCATGCACTCATGTAATACTTATGTATATCCAAGCGATTTCATTCGTTTACTCACTCACGTCTTATCAAAATCACGAAAAAAGACGCGACGCATTTTCACTATTTTTTGCTTGTCTTCTTCTGCTCTTGTTGCTAACCCAGTTCTTCTATTCGCATCATTATCATTTTTTTTCTCTCTTGGCTTAAACTCGGTCTCATCCTTTTATCTGTTCTTCCTTCTCCAGTCATCATCATGATACGATGATGATAGTACAGGTTTTTTCTTCGTGATGCACTCACTTTAGCATTCATTTTTTTCTCATTTTCAAGGTCATAAACAACCTCTGGAAATATATTTCTTTAGAGAAATCCTGTTTTTGTTTACTAACAACATTCGAAATAAGCTTGACTCGGCTTCGACTCGACTTGCCTTTCCTGCGGCTTTGTACATTCATTTTACGTAACACCACACCACACCACATTCTTCTCCAATTTGACTTTGCTTTTTTACGATAATAGGAATTGCAGACTGGAGACCAAACCAAGCGAACCAAACAAATCTATCTCTATCTCATTTGAAATGACTGGAATGGAATGGACAACCCATTCGTTTGACTCTCTCAAAGACCAAAAAAACTACGCATCAGAAACACGTCCCACTTATAAGTTTTATGTAACTAAAATTCCTTTATTGCCTGAGCTATTGTTTATTATTACGAAGCCTTTTACCCACCAATACCAACAAACCCTTGCCTTGCCTCTTCCTCGACTTCATTCCAGCAGAATTGAAGTCGTTAATGACTTTAGATGCCGCAAAAATAAAAACTTGTTTTTGTTAACAGTATTGCATTCTCCTTTTGTCTTATTTCCATTCAATCCCACATGCTGGCTTGGCATAAGTATTTCAACTACATCTAACTTGTATTATGCTATGCACCAACCACTTCTCGTCCAGGCCAGTCCAGTCCGCAGTCCGCATTTTTTTTTATTTTCAGGACTGGAAGTGGTTTGTTTTTTGATTGGCTCTGCCTCCGGCTGTAGTGGTTCACTTGTTTAATTTTGGAAAACTGGAAATGCGTTTCAGTGGGTTTTGAGCAAGGTTTCTTCTTCGAAAATGTAAACAAAACCATAAATACCTACGCGAAATGAATAAACCGCTTTGGTGTGGTGAAATAATGACTATAGTGATGCATACATGTATTATTACATTTCTCTGGTTGGTTCTTAGCCCCCATTTGAAAGTCATGCGATCCACGTTATAAAAAATGCAATCGAAATTCAAAGAGCGCATAAAAAACTTTTGATTTTCCCTTTTATGTTTAGATAGACATGATGATTAATTTATTGATATCATAAAAATCTTGTTTGAGTTTTTTATTTCAGCTTTTTCCTTCTTTTTCATGATGATGAACAAGAAGTAAATTCGTGAGAAATACTACCTTGACTCTTGACATTCATCCAATGGCGCTACCATAAATGTTGGGAATTAACATTTCTTTGAAACTAAAGCAATTTTTCCTTTACATCTCTCTATTTACATCGTATCGATACAAATTAAAAATCTTTTCGATAAATGGACGATATAATGTCAAGTATTGTTCATCTCTTTCATCAGATTTAGTTATACCTGCCGTTCACTTTTACTTGCTGCATTGTGTATGTATATGCATGCGTTTTCATCTCTCTGGATATCAGAAATCCGAAGGGAACCAAACAATATATTTTTCTTCATTCCTCGTGGAAATCAGAAAGAGAAGCCTTACAATATTATATTGAACATCCTGCTTTCTCTCCGAACTTTCCGTGTCCGGGGGAGGTGCTCCATTCAATCTGAATAGGCACTTTGGCCGAAACCCTAAGCATGCCAATGCCATTTCAACGCACATACACACAACAAAAGGCTCAATAATTCTTATCTACTTTTCCCTTCCAAGTTTTTCTCATAGGAAGAGCAAACGAAGCCTGTAGGTGTTTTGATTGCATTACTCCAGCATTGGAACAACCCGCTCATCGTTACTGACATCTTCAACTATGTTATGTGCCCAAAACTTTTTCTTCTATCTTGAGCTCCTTGTAGTGTCAGGTATCATTATCCCTTTCCCGTCTTACCTATCTACTGGGTTTCATGAAACGCATTTTGCAATGACAATGGAATTACGAAGAAGGGAAAGAGTTTCAGAGCGATCAAGTTCCTTTACTCTGTCCTCCTAAATAGGCATGTAAAATGCAAAAGACGTTTTTTACCAGAAAAAGAAGAGATAAACAAATTGTGAATCCCTCCTCTCTCTCCCCTTTTTCTTCCTGTCTGAAAGTCAAGTTCAAAATCGTTCTATTTAAATCGAGCCCCGATCACGATCAGCATCAGCTCAAACCTTATAAGCTCCAATATGTGGATCGCATTCTCCCCTTACTCTCTTCCAAACATTTTCAATGTCATCGTCATCCAGGCATGCCTAAACCCATTCCAATGCATCTTTATATCGAAAGATATAAGTATTTTGAAAAGGAAAAATAGAGTGGAGTTGAAGTAAGTGACCTATGATAACGACATTCTTGAGATGCAAGGGGGAATATTTCCAGAATTTACTTCTATCTCAAGCTACTGCATATACTTCTGTATGATAGAATGAAGGCATTATAGAGACAAAAATATCCATAAGATAATTCCAGAAACATGAGGAAATAAATGGAAAGTTTCCTCAAGTTTGAGTTTACATTTTAGCTGCTTAAACATAAATAGTGGATAAAGGTGGGGCTTGCTTCACGTCATNGCTACTGCATATACTTCTGTATGATAGAATGAAGGCATTATAGAGACAAAAATATCCATAAGATAATTCCAGAAACATGAGGAAATAAATGGAAAGTTTCCTCAAGTTTGAGTTTACATTCTAGCTGCTTAAACATAAATAGTGGATAAAGGTGGGGCTTGCTTCACGTCATTTTCAATTTTTTTTTTTTTTTAATTTTTGACGAGAGACATATGCCACTTGGAATGCTTGAGATGGAGTTAATATTTAAAATTTAACTATTCCTTCGTACAGATTTTAAAGGATAATGATATTGGCAATGACTAACCAAACCCGGAACCAGAATTCCAGTCATTTCTTCCAATCAAAATCATCTGAACAATAATTCTTAATGACGCATTGCGATCGGTTTTTTTCTGATTTTCACTATCAATTTCTTTCATATTTTTATTTATGGAGAATGCGATATGAATTCCTACTTTTTTCTTCCAGTGTAGCTATAATGCATCATCATTATCGTTCCATCATGTTCATATGTGCATTATCAAATATCCCTGAGGGACATATTTCTCCCGCAATCAGAGGAGTACTGAACTGAACCGAATTCTATCTGAAAGCATTTCCTTTTTTTTAAAGGGGAAAATAAAATTTTATTTTTATTCTCATTCCCAAATTGTCAGTTTCTTCTTTTTTGGAACGTGAAAAGATAAAAGTGTGGATTCACTGCAGTGCACTATAAAACGAAAAAAACTTCTCAAAGAAAAAAATCTAATCTGATAATGGTATTATGACACATCTTAAAATTCATTCGGTTTTACAGCATTTGTCCAGTAAAAGGAATGGAAGGAGAAAAAGTTGAATAGGATGAGCCAAATTCCCCAAAAAATTGTTACTGTCCAATGTCTGCGTTGCAATGTGCCTGGAAGCTTTTTAAAAGGATTTGGCTCCCTCAGTCCTCAGTAGCGGTTGTTTTCGCGGTGGGACACGTCCACGTCCACACATTTTATTTTCCCAGATGGACAGAGCCAAGAAAAAAAAACTATTGTCATTTTGGAAAGGAATTGCATGAGTGAAAGTAAGAATACAAGTTTGTTTTTGTCGTAAGAGAGTTTTTACTTAATTCTGATTTAACTTGGTCTGGCTAGACAAGGATGGGGAAAGGTCTGTAAGTACATTTAGGTTTGTGTAGAGCCGAGTGAAAATAAAATGCAACTTTACTTATACCACATCACGAGCCACGAGGACAGGCTTTTGCAGTTGATCCAATTTGTTCCGAGATTTCCTCGGGTTTATTATAGTCTATTCACTTTCACTTTAATGGCTTCTTCGCCTGAGGTATGACCAAACAGATTTCAATTAAGTAAGAAAAAAAACTCATTGAAAACAAAGTTCCATCTTAAAACAAATGCGTAGTTCTAGACTCAAACCTTGGACTGATTGTGATTGTGACTAGTAAATTCTGGAATCACGTGTTCATTTCACACCCAAACTAAAAACGCAGTTTTGTTTTCATTTTAACACGCATATATCATAATGTGAAATCTTATTTACCCAGAACTACAAAAGTTAAAGCATTCTTTTTTGAAAGCAAAACATACGTTTTCCTCATAATCAGTGTAATGCATCATCATAAACTTTATCTTTTAAGTGGAACTTTGGAAAATGGAATAACGACTCCCTTGACGCCTACACCTCATTCCATTGAAATTATTTTGGAAGGAAAGGATGAATCTTTGCTCTGCTGCTATCTTTATGACTTCACTGTTCACTGGTTTTCCAGTTCCTAACATCTCACAATTTTTCAGGAATAATTAACTGGTCATAATAATGTCAACTTTTGGAAATGATGGTAATTTAAAGGTAGATATTATGAGCGGAACAAACTCCGAAGGGGATAATTCTGCAAAAAAGCTCTTATTCTATTCTTATCTTGAAATGGCCTTTCCTTAGGATTTTAGATTTCATGGCATGGCCGTGGGCACACACCCATAGAAAAATATTTCATTTCAACGGTGCATAACGAATACGCTCCTGAATATTTTTCGTCTAGAATAATTAGTTTAGAAATTACGTACGTAGGTAGTAAATTACTTTACGATGATCCGTAGCATTTCTTCATGGTGCATGTTTTTTTTTTAAATTGACAAGTTTCAGGAAAGGAAGTCATCTGGTTAGTAAGCTCGTAGATTAGTTTCTCCCGATAAGACTAAAAAAGGCTTCACGCATGTTCACCAAATTATAAGAGCATTAAAAATTATTGCCAAGCCAAAACCTGAGCATAGTTTACCGCCCAGTGCGTAAAGATGCAGTAAAAAGCTCCTGTAACTTTACTCATCATCTTCATCAAGGCATGATGCATGAACCGAACCGATTCACTCGGACCGACATGAAATCAGAACATAGCTATATCATCATCACTACTCCACCTACGGAAATGTTTCGTCTTGTTAAGAAGATGATTAAAACTCAAACTAGACAGACTTCATGCCACATTTACTTTACATTTATTTGCTTTTTAAAAATTATTTTTTTTACAAAATCTAAATTATGTCTAGTCCGTTCTATGAGCAATTAATTGAATAATAATGAGTCTGAATTAACTCATCTAAAAAGGATTAGTAAATGCGTCATAATTACATTGCATCTTAAAGTTCAAAGTTTTCAGGATTACAATACTCACGTGGCATGATATGATGATACAGTTTCGGGTGCGGCTCTACCAAAAAACTTTCTTGATGGCAGACAGTGTTTCTGTTACTGTTGCATTTTACTACAAAGTTCTGAACAAGACTCTTTTCTATTCCTACTGAAAGTATATTTTCGTGTTGAATTGAAGTTGAAAAGAAAAGTTCTCGAAAATGGAACCGGAAGAGAGGCATGTCAGCCGGAAGAATCTCATGGCGATGATATAAATGATGATAATGAGAGTAGCGTGCTGTGTGCACATCGTATCATTTAAAGTGTAACGATGTAAAGAAAACGTTTTTTTTACTGAAATCATGGCTCTTCAGTTCCATTGATTTCATATGGGAAGGAATGGAACGCAGTTGTGCCATCACTGGCGGTGGTGGTGATGGTGGTGGTGCGGTGGAAAAAGGGAAATAAGACAACAAGGAAGGGTTGTGGTTGGAGCAGTTTTTGCACTCGTAAAGTCAAAACGAAGGTATTTATAGGATGAGGTGGAATAGCTTGCTCTGGGAGCTAGAAATATCTCTGGAAAATGATGACGTGGAAGTTTAGTGCATTCTTGCTTCCATTCATTCGCCCTCTCAATTTCTACTTTTGTTTAAGATAGAAAACATTAAGCCAAGCCCAAGCCCCTGCCGAGTGAGTAGAACCTGAGCTTGTGGAAATTATTATTGGCGTAGGTTGGTTTGGTAAAGTTTTCGAAATGGGGAAATGGAATGAAACGCAATGCAACGAATGTCATTCATGTGCGTTTAAATTACTCCACTACTTCAAGTTGGCGACAGCAGCAGCAGTAACGAAGGTGAAACTTAAGTTTTGGAAGGTAAGTAAGTAAGTGCCAATAAAAAACGACGAGGTAAAAACTTGAGCTCGAGCTATTTGCCTTACTTTCATTTCATGCTTCAATAAATGCTTGTACATATGTACGTACTCTCTGTAGCTGGGCTTGAGCTTGTGTTTGTGCATACCACGCCCGAAAAAGGAATTTTTCCAGGGGATTATACCGTAAACTCATGTTCCTTAAAACGAATTAAACTTGAACTAGAAAGCTGAATTTAACGATTTTTTCCCTTTTGTTTGTCCATAGACCAAACAAAAACCCTGCCCCTGTCTAGCTTTGCTTGGGCTTGGCTGGAATGGCTCAGCCTTAGGTAACTTTTTTCTTATTTTCAAATGTCATGCATGAACATGCTCATCAAAACGTGATGATGTTGATGACAATTTTATCGGAAAAATCAATCAAAACACTTTCATTCTCGTCATATCGATAAAGTTCGGCTGTAAAATCGATTTCAAAGTCAAGTTTATGCCTGAAT
>JAHZMX010003085.1:0-10313 GCA_027743895.1 Seira musarum
AATTTTTTACTTTCACAGAATGCGACTACTACTTGCGTCATTACTTATTAGCGTGAAAATTTCTGAACATTTCATCAAGCAGAATTACTTACAATTCCATACAACAACAACAGCCATGGCAGGATGTAATGAATCTACAAACGATGGAAAATCCTGATGGCGCGGTCATCAAATACAGATATAAAAGAACAAAGGATAATGATACTACATTGAATTTTGAGCAGTCTCTGAGTGATACACAAAATCCCAGTCGTTGCCAAACATGTTGGGTACAAAATGTTAAATGTACATTAGGTACAAAATCGTCGATTAGTGAAGACAGAAAGGTCGTACGTACAGACTTCGTTTATTTTTGGAAATAGGAATAAGTCATAAAAAGATTATCTTACTTATGTGACCATAGCCATCAATAATGAATCATCGATATCATCAAAACCAAGAAGTTGCTCAATTTCACCAGGTAAATAATATCGTATTTCGCTCAAGCAATCCGACCAGTTTTAGAAAAAGAACAGCACTCCTCTGCGTTTTTCGTCGAGGGGTATTTGATCTACTTGATCACCTAGTAGACTATACGCTGGAATTGGAATGTGGATTGCAAAAATTCGTAGAAAAAGATTGTCGCTCAATCCTTGCTAAACCTATGTCTGGCATTCCGTAATGCCCACTTCGCGGTGAATGTAAAAGTTAATCAAGGCACAAAATACACTAACATGTGTGCAATAATGTGATCAGCTCAGTTTGTTGAGTCGAAAGTAGTTCTGGAGCAGATGTTGAAATTCACATGAACGTGATAGAGCTATGGAAAGAACAAAAACGAGGGTGAAGATCATGTGCATTCAATTTCCCCAAATGTTTCCATCCATATGGCTGAATTTCTTTTCTATCCTTCGTCGACCTGTCATAACTATAAAATATCGCTAAATCGGAAATAGAATAAATGGCTGGAAGGTGTTGTGAAAGTACTTATCATTATCCTTGCTAGTTTTGCTACTCTTTGACTGGGTCGAGTCAGTATGAATAATTCATAGCAGTTTTACAAAATGTCACAAAGGAAAACAAATTATGATTTTCGAAGTGCTCAATTTTCTAGACTTTTCATTAGACGCAACACAATAGCAGCCATAAATTTTGTTGACGTTATATTGGCATGTCGTTTCCAGGATTCATACGAAATTCGACTGTGTAATTGTCTGAAAGTTGGCCTTCTATTCAACAACAGCCATATGAATCACAAGTGTGAAACATGTTCATAAATTAAATATTTTCAATAGCTGAATGGTCCACCGATGTCTATCGATTCTTTTTTTTTTGTAAAGAGCTAAAATCCTATCGTAACATCACGACACATATGTTCAAGGATTGAGATTGAGCTATAGCAAATCAAATGATGTAGATGTGCAGGCAGATTTTGGTGTTTAAAGTCTGCGCTGCAATAAAGAGAATTACAAACTGCTGATTGCCTAAAATCGTTTTTCGCGAGAATCATTAACTTCGCCTTTCAGCTTTCCTTGCAAAAAAAAATTCTTCGAGTGAAAGTGTAAATAAGTAGAAGCATATATTCAGACTTGAAATTAAACTGTGATGATGAAAGTTTCTTTTCCCTGTGAATGGATCAAATTTCTGTCGGCGAATGGGGGATACACCGACAATGATTTATTAGAACTCGTTAAATTAAGCATTTTAATGAAAAACAAGCTGTAGGACGAGTAAAGGAAACAAGGAATTTTTTCCGCCTTAGGTAGCGCCCCCCTTACGTTGTGCTACACAAGCTACCGTCTAACTAAATCGTGTGCATCGCCAAGCCAGGAGACGTGAGCAACAAATTAAAAACAAACAAAGACAATTTATCATGAGCCATGCTTTAAAAAAATTTCGGAGGAAATACTAAAGGTAATTTCATACTTTACCAGAAGTTAAACCACCGTGCCTTTCCACACAAACACCACTCCGCCCAAATCTTGTACGCATATTTGAGAGGAGGCCTGATACAGCGGCACACTTTTCCATAAACAAGTTGATTTTTTATTTTCCACAGAGGAAGCACGGAAACAAGATCGGGAAGGAAAGACACAATTACAAATTATACTTACTTCAACAAGCACAATGAGAACTTTTTCAGAAAGTCTATTTCGAGCCTAGTTTTTATGCAAAAATAAGAATAATTTATCATATTCATTGGATTTCCTCTGTGTGTACACTTCTACTTCACATTTGAAAAAAGGAGGAGTAATAGTAGGAGTATGCACATTGATAAATAAGTTATTTGAGCTTGTCCAAGCGGAAATGTAAAATGTCTTGAGAAAGAAGAAGCGCAGTAATTCAAGCATGAGAATGCTGTTTTTATATTTGATGATAATAATGGAGCTTAGAAAAATACTTGAAACTCGAGATATGAAAAAGAGAAACTTCCATTAGTATTCCTGGTTAGTTATTATTATACATGCAGTGAAGTGAAGCTTTTTTTCTCCCTTGGCATGGGAGTATGGGAGTGGACCGCCCAAGAGACTTTGCTTCACACGACACGACATTCTTATTTTTCGTAAAAGTAATGTCGCCTCTATTCATTCAAATTCAACATGATACTGTTATAGATCTAGGAGGAAGGAACCTAATTTACATCATTCTTGTAAACATCCACTTCATTCACTCACTCGTCAACACTGTTTCCGGAGAAATGCTCAAAATTAAGGATGTAATACACTACTACTGCTCGTAAAATGAGCACGAGAGCAAGAAAAGGGAAAAGTCTGGGTACAAATTAAACAAAGGCGGAGTTGCTCATTTTTTTTTTCATTTCGTTTTATTATCATGAGTTAAGGGTTCACTTCTGTCAAATGTTGTTGCTACTACAGTCAGTGCCAGTGAGTAATTTTTTGTATCCAGTTTTTTTCTTTGCTTGGTTGCTTGAAAAAAACTCTAACTAGAACATTTAAGTAGTTTTACTAAGTTTTACTACTGACTTCAAAAATTATCCTTTCACAAGCTAAGTAAGTAGTTCAGTAAAAGTTATTTTGACAATAAGAATTGACTAACAAAATAAAACGCTTGGTTCTTAGTTTCCCATCAGTAGCAGATTGACAGCTGGGTTATTGCCTAACAGCTTTTTTCATTGTTAAATGTTCTTTATGCATAACCAAACCATTTTACATATCTTTTATCATGATCGAGGTATATTTCAATGATCCGTTATATACTTTTATTGAAAAGAAACTAGTGAATCATAATTAAACTCAATATTATTTACTTCTATTTAATTTAGCTCCATTTTCTATTCCAATTTCTATTTTGTAACTTCCAAGGTGTACTATAAATTGCTTACGCTTTTAAGAAGCCACTCAAGACAGATGTTCCATTCCTCGCAATCAAATGNTTATCATGATCGAGGTATATTGATCCGTTATATACTTTTATTGAAAAGAAACTAGTGAATCATAATTAAACTCAATATTATTTACTTCTATTTAATTTAGCTCCATTTTCTATTCCAATTTCTATCTTGTAACTTCCAAGATGTACTATAAATTGCTTGCGCTTTTAAGAAGCCACTCAAGACAGATGTTCCATTCCTCGCAATCAAATGGTGTGACTTTTACAAAACATTTATTTATTGCCAGACTCATTCATAAGACAAATTGAGTTACAGTATGTATTTTCATTAGAGAATCCCCAAAAACACTCATACATATTTCCACATTACTTTCTTTTTCAAAGAATTTATAATTCGTCTGGTACAGACGTAACAGTAAAGACTAACTTATGATTATGACTTCTAAGTGCCCTAACAATTGATAAGAATGTTTTATTAAAACCGGTTCAAACCAACTTATGGTTAGTTTACTTTCTTGTGCAATCTTATATTAACACAATAATTTTGAATACTGAGAAACGAGAATTATTTTTCTTTCACTGCTCCACTTTTCAAAGCATTATAAATTATAACTTTCCAAACACCTTTGCAGTAATTTTCACTTGGTATTTGCCTCTTCGTAGATAATTAGGTAGTATGTTTCTCAGTTCTTCTGTTATATACAAGATCTTAAGTAACTAAAACTGTTTGCAACGCTAAGAAAATTCATCAGCCAAAAAAGTAAAATGGTGTCATAATTTGTGACCTAGTTATATATTTACCCGCTTTTGTGGTTCTGGTTCACATGAGGCGAGTAAATTTTTCCTTTTTTCGTCAAAATCAGATTGAATGGAATCCCATAATATTATTCAGAAAATCCAGAAAGGAAAAAAAATGAAAGAAAATGTGTGCTTTCACGCTTCCCTGACTTACATTTGGGCCGCATACATATTTTGCCTTAAATATCTGCATAAAATTTTATGTCATGTACGTATCCCATTCATACTTATAATTTTCCTAAGTTAGTACGCGTACATGTCTTTGTCATTCGGTGCTGCACACAACATTCATTTATTCATGGGATGTAAGCTAAGAGGAAGCACTTCATTCACGGAATGTTTCATCATTTTCCTACATGACACGCTTCGATGACCAGGAAAAACGCATACTTATTTGATAAAATGTATAGCAACTTCATTTTCCAAAGACAAATAACAACAAAAATACTGAAAATGGTCCATAATCACACACAACAACGTTATTTCTTTCCGTTATGCGGTCTTGATTCATGTGCATTCCCATTACATTATATCTTACTTCCATCTTCATCTTATTTCCCCCATTTACTCCTCAAAATACAATCCACTTACAGGCTTACTCAGCAACTTTCACCCGAACAAAATGTGTTTTAAGGTATTTTCTCGAATATTTCTCTTTTTTTAAGGGAATTTCTACATGGTGTATTGATATAGTAAGAGGGAAATGTCAGAATAAGAATCCGTCAAGCATGGCGTACTCCCATGCCTTCAATTTTGTTGGTACGTGCCATGTAACCATTTAAATACGAACAAGATGCCTTTTGGATGCTTCTCTGTCTGATCTTTAGCTTGAGGCATTCCGAAAAGCTCATTCCATCACAAATATTTCTTTTCAAGTTTTATTATGTAAATAACATGATTTGCACAATTTTAATGGAGAAAAGAAAAAGTAGCATTCTTTGTTAGATACCAGGCCTAAAAACCCTGTGTAATATCAATTTAACAAAAGCACAGTTTGCAAAATTTACTCTTTTCCAATTTTGTTCTCAACAAGATTCAAATTACTATTTTTAAACAACCATTCTCCGTAGGACTCATTCGTTTTTATATGATTTAAAAAATAGCATCAATTTTTACACCCCATCCGTTAGGTTTGGTCAGAAAATGTGCAATTGCATTGGCTTTTTTAACATGTTCGTGTAAATAAAGACAGTGTCATAGAACAAAAAAATTCGAAAGGCATTGAGTACTGATCTAGCTGACCTTTTCCTTTTTTCTTGGACTTGTTCTGTCCAGTGCTCACGTTTTTTTCAAGGAGTCATGCATTGTAAGGTAGCCCACGACATGTCCTTCTCTTTTCTCTTTTTCACCTCTGTCCCTGTCATTGCAATATTTATGCGAAACGCTATCTCTCTCCCTTTCTCCTTGCATCCTTAGAGAGATTATAATACGAGCCTTGCATATTGCGATGATGATATTGTGCTTAGAATAATATAAAAATTTGTGACTGTGTGAGAGTTTTCACTCTCGAAATAGCTTTTTATTCCTTCCCTCAAAATGTAAAACCCCTTTTCCAACGAAATAAGTTTGATTCAACCATGCGTGTCTTTCTCCTTCCTTTCATTCATTTTGGTTCGTTTGTTCACATAAGCAACTCCACAAAACGAGATAAAATTCCACCACTGAAAAATGCAATACATTCAAAACGAAGCGTTGTAAATACCTTTTTGAAAATGGCCATAGAGATATATGATATGGAAGTGGCGGTGCTTTCTTTAAAAATCCAATAGCCCCTCTGTGAACTCTCGTTGCGTTGTCGAGAGTAGTGCTAGAGTAGCTAGTGCTAACACGAGCTTAAAAATGTGAACAGATGAAAATAGGTACGAACGAATATTCTGTTCTGAACAAGGAAAAGAATTTCTAGGCTTCTAGCAAATAGAATGGAAAAAGTCTTTGAGGTCGACAATTTATTTTTCCTTCCACGTTACAACATAAAGTTATGCATATTGTATCGTATAAAAATGCAAAAAATGTGGGCACTTCTCAACCATATCATTTTTATTTCAGTTATCCATACATATTTTTAGCAAGACTCGTTGAATTGTGTGATTCAAAGTTGCTCTATTCTTTATGGTGCCATTTCTCCTGATGATGATTCCCTTTTATTGGTGCTCAGTGGAAAATTTACAACTTTTTCCTTGTTCATCGAGGAAAAAAATGGGATTTGAATTTGAAACGATATGAACGTCTCTTATGTAAAATATTGATACTTTAGACAGTAAGTATTTTTATTCATATTTCAAAGAACTTTGCGGATCCATTTATTTTTTTGCGAATCCATCCGCTTTCAAAGTTATGAGTTCCCAGTGAAAGATACAGTGTGTGCTATAAACTGATTTCGTCGAAGTTGAGCAAGATCGTCATAACTAACCTGTGGGTGAACTGGGGATAATTTTGACTTGATTCTCTGAAATTGAAGAAAATTGTAGGATTTTTTATACTACAATATCGAATGAACAATGCAAGTGATAAGCGTAACTGCAATACAATCCAATTGAATCCAAGATTGAAAAGAGGAAATCTACGACGTGTGGAAAACTATTCTTAAAGTACAGAATAATCTCCCTGCCTCCTTTGGAGATATCTAGCGCAAAAATAAATTTCTCAATGTAAAATGCCTCATTGATTTCTAGACAAAAAAAGTTAACTTTGTAGTTTAAATCAGCATTATATTTTTCACACAGAAAAAGTTTGTCGGCAGACTTTAACTTTGTTTTGTCCTAGGATAAAAAAAAGTCTAAAAAGTTTGCAATTTTCTTTCTTCTGCTGTCGAAGTGGAAGAAATTTTTAAAGAGGATGTAGTTTATCTTTCACTGTTCACGCTTCTTCTTTTCTCAGCCGATAAATAACTTCCATTTCTGTATTATTGCACCACAACTACACACACTGTTTTCGTTCTCGCTATATGGCGTTCCCGCTTCGTACACTGAAACCCATAATCGTAAAAACAGAAGCCTGTCTGTGCCAAACCAAAAGAGGAATGAAATAGAGATGGTATGAAAATGTAGAAAAAAGCAAAATATAAAAAAAATATTTTAAATTATTATTCTCATATCCGTTTTTATGTGGCGGTACATGGGTTTCCCTACAGCATTTTTCTGATTTCTCTTCCGAAATGACAAAAATATATATTTTTTATTCACATGTGCCGACAATTTTATGTCACGCAATGTATGCGCCTATTTTTTGTATAAATACAAAGTTTGTAGTTTCCTACTAAACGCATAAAAATGCGAGATCGTTTTCAGGTCCTGAATTTCTAGGATAATTTTAAACAAACAATTTCCCGTGCGGGTACATAGTACATAACAACAAAGGAGATTGATAGTTCTCACCAGTTAGATAAGACTTCCTGGTAGGCATTGTTTTATACATGAATCATTTTTTCGTGTCCCATTTTACATAAGTAAACAAAAATGATTTTGTTTTCTGTTGTTCTATCTGTCGATTCAAAACTGCGTATCATCATGATATCAAAATGCTGTGGATATGTTGTCTTCTATATCTCCAACACTCCAGAATATCATAGAAGTTTCGAGATTGACGTCAGTTGAATACCAAAATATCCCTTGAATGAGAACTTGCTTATTTTTAACAATGAACTTTTATGGTGAAATAAAAATACAGTAGGACGCATATTTATTTTTAATTCCACCCGCTTCATAACTAAACTTCAATGCGGAATTCGCGGATTTCATTCAACGGAGATTCATTTTTCCGCAGGGTATTTAGTATTAAGTTTTGTATGATGTAGGTCTGGACACCACAAATATTCCGCATAAAAATGTATTTCCGAGAAGCATGTGCATGCCTCAAGTTTAAAAGAATGTGAATGGTTCCAGTGAAGTATGAAGATAAAAACTATGAAGACAACTTTGTCTACGTTTTAAGAAATTCATTTATCCCCTTACATCACAATTTTAGAGGAACGACGATTTTGTGGTTGGGTTCATGCAAAATGAAATTTTCGGATTTCGTAGAGGTTCTCCTTTTTATCACATTCAGTTGATTTCATTTCAATGATATTGAGAAATGGAATAATATGGTAATCAAATTGCTTTTCCATTTATTCCTTCTTCCCACAGAAGAGTGTAATCTGTGAGGGAGGGTAAGCTTGCTCATATAATCCACTAGAGGAAAATCCGGATGCAGAGAGACATAATTCGACAATCTCGCATGTACGGATGATGATTGAAAAAAAAAAGAAAATGAGTTCATGTTCAAAAAGAATCTTGTTGGGGTAGGAAAAATCTTGGCTTACTCTATTTATTAAAATGTGTTTTGTGAAGCTCGTAGGCACGTACCTAAGTAATAAGTTGTATGAAATCAGGTCCCTCAACGCAACAACATACAAGCAAAAAATGAACTCACGATCACGATCAGTACCATGACTTCAAACAAGGAAGATAATTTTACATCTCGTTTGAAATTCAGATTAGATGAGGGTAAGACCTCAGATATCAACTCACAGAATTAAGAAAAGCAAAGAATGATGTCAATTTGATTCAGGTTTGTACACGCGGCTTTGTGTCACGATGTGACTCTCTGAGATTAAACTTTTCATCTCAGATAGGGTAATAAAAATGCTTTCACTGATACGAAGGAATGTGCACGATATACCTTGAGCAATGCGAATCCCTTCTTTCTTTTACGAAAATTACGGCTTTCTTGCTTCCCTCTAACAGATTCAGACTCTCTCTGGTTCATATAATCTTTAATTTAAATTCCAAAATTCATAAGAAAATAATGTAATTCAAGTACATCTTTTTCTTGACTTAAAACGAGCAAACTACATACAAAATTATTTCAAACAAGACATGATACATGAAACCGTCATGGATGCTCAAAAGGATACCTGATTCAAGGCTTGGAGTGCTCAAAAATCCAGATATCTTAAGTGCATGCCATGATTTTACAAAAAAAAAGTAAGAAGCAAGTTTAATTTTTTTGCTTGAATTCAGTCATCAAAAAGTGAAAAGTCATCTACTTATTTTTATAAAAGGACTACTATGCCTATAGACTTAAAACCAAAGGTTTCTAGGAAATTTAACGAAGTGGATTTTGGTTGAAAGAGTTGTTCTTCTTAACAGTTAACAAACAGAGCTTGATCATTGAAACTAGTCAAAGTAACTAGAAATGTCTTTAAGCCTTTGCCTCTGTGGACATCTCATTTCCTGTACCTTGCTTTATCCATTGGCTTCGAATATCTACTTCAAGAAATTGTCATGACCTTCCTTTGGAGTTTCAGATTATGCGAACTTTTTCTGTGAACTTAAAATGGCACCACATGTGGCGTCTCTTTTCTTCTGTACGAATCTCTATTTTGGATATTTCTCTAACAAAATTGCACTTTAATTTTCTCAACCAAGAATTCTTTTTAAAATAGAAAAGAGTACAACTAATTCTATCCGAATCTCCCGTCAGCTTCAAACCAAGAAATAAAAGTGATCTTTGTGGAAGAACTATGTTTATAACAAAGATCTAAGAAACTTCACAAAAAAGATGAAAGTCAAAGGAAAAAGTAAATTGTAAGTTAAAAAACTCAACCCTTGAAGCAATTTTTATCAAAATACTGATGTAAATTGCTCATTCAGGTATAAAACGCAATATTTTTGTTCGATCTCGTTCGTCTAATTGATATCTGATGAGTAATTTGGCCATTCAGTAAATTTCATTTTTTTCTTTGTTCATGTTTCTCATGCTGTGTGCGTAATTTCAAATGGGTAGCTGTACCAAAGTTGAATCAAAGTGGGAGTAAAGGAACAAAAAATACCGAAATGGCAACTCTTCCCGGCACTACGTTTTTCTTCCATATTTTACCCGACTAATATTATTACCATCATCATCAATTCAAAGAAGCATCTAACAAGTAATAGAATCCAGTGTGTACTCATAGTAGTTCCCCAAACATCCTCCGTACAATTTTTGGAAGAATTCTTTTACTAAGAACGCGAAACACTGCGTCCTCCTTAACTAGAAAAAAGTTTTTGAGAAAAATAGGGTGGTGGTCTGGTAGGGTTTAGTGAAGCTCCTCCACCACTGACTTAAGATACTTATCAAACTGATGTTGGCGAAAAGGGTCATTGTATTCCTGTTATATATCTCAACTTTCATAAGTAACACAGCGTTTTGTAGATTGCATTTTT
>JAHZMX010003086.1:0-14056 GCA_027743895.1 Seira musarum
CCTAGCAATCGCAATACAATGAAATGGAAATGACGGCTCTTCAAAAAAAAGTTTCTCGCTTAAAAATGTGCTACATTTTTCATTTGGTCTGTGCTGAGAGAATATCCAAAGGTGTTGGAATGTTTGTGAAGCTTTTGCATTGGTTCAATTTGGGTGATTGTGGCACATACATAGGCATATACAGTCGCAGTACCATAATACGTGTTAAATTTTTTACCATGTTTTACTTTATTTTTACGTGTATTCCTCTCCAGGGACTGCACATGGAATGGAGTAACTCGGGGGAGTTTTTAGCCGTCGCCGGCTCAAGACCCATTGAAGTCCTACACGAAAATGGAAACCGAGTGAAGGAGTACTCCAACTCTATCCACGTTTACAATCATCAAGGCGCAAAGATCGTCAACATTAACATTCCTCACGTTCTGGTGAGCAAAATCCATGAACAAAGTTTTTTTTTCGTTCATTATGTCTGCTTTGGATGATCATGATCTCGTTCTCGTTGCATAAGTAGACAGGCAAAAGTTAAAGTTTTGTTAGTCCATTATGCAAATTACTATGTACTCCCTACTTTATCTTCCACCCGCACGCATGAAACCGAGAAAAAACTTTTCATTCTTTTCCATTCTAAGCTTTCCCCTTCCCAACGAGAATGTCTTTTTTGCTTCCCTCTCCGCTCCTCGTTATTATTTCCAGTATTTCCAGTTGATTAAACTATGTAGATACATAGGTACATTAGTGGATTCTATCTTGTTTATTTTCTCCACAGTCTCCAGTGACTTCGATGACCTGGGGTCATAATGACAAACGAATTTTCATCGCAACCGGCAAATTGGTCCATGTTGGCTGGGTTTCGAAGAGAGTAGCGAGTCTGCAGTTGCTGTGCCGGCTCGCCATCTATAGATCATTGAGTACGGAAACTTGCGTCTCACATCTTCCCCTGCCCCTCCCAGTACGAGCTTTGATCACTTCCCTCCACACACAAACTATTCCGGTGAGTACACATCAAAAAATATGTTTTGTTAAAGGTTTTTAACCATCACACGCATCCTAAAAATCTAAGAGCTGAACTGAGAATGCCACGGAAAAACGTTCGTTTTTTTACTTTCCTAATTTCCTTTTAAGCTTTAAGATCCCAACAGAGGCTTACACACTTTTTGCCGTCATCCAATAAAAGTAAAATTTTATGAGATGAAAAGAGCAAACACACGAAAAACTAAAAAAAATCATGGCCATAGTCATAGTCATCATCTCCTCGACATAGAAGCTTTCTAAACAAACTCCGGTGCATATACAATACAATTTCGTCAGAAAAAAATAGAAAATGCTTTAATGGCCATTCGCTCCCTCCCACAATTTTCTTCCGTTTTTATGATCTACTTACTCCCAAGCTTATTTCTATTCCGCCCGCAATTCCTCAATTGAATGAAGCCCCGCAAGTTACCTTATCGTAACTGACCATAAAAAAAGAGAAAAGTAGCTTTAAACGTAATAATGTCCCATGAGCAAGAGAAAAGCCATTGGATTGCGTTCCTTCTTCTAGGTTGCGTGCTCCCACTAAATCTTTTTCACGGTTTGCATTCTTTCTCTATAAAGATGCGTTTCTAATGATGACAAATGAATATGACTCTTTTCCTTTCACACAAATCCATCTGCAGTAAATGTAGGTACATTAGCTAAATATTTTTTTTTCTCCGAGTCCGAGTGAATAGCTCATTTATATCGACACACTCATACATTCATCTTTTCTTTTATTCGTAGGGCGAGTAGAATAGTGAAGAAGGGTGGGTAAAGAAGGGTGGTCCACAGAATAGGCTAGTCAGGTTCAACCTTGCAAGAGAAAAAACATGTTTTTTTTTGTTCTTGCGGAAATAACTTTCCCATCTTTCTTTCCAAGAGAGAAAGACGAAAAGAAAAAGACACACTCATACATTCATCTTTTCTTTTATTCGTAGGGCGAGTAGAATAGTGAAGAAGGGTGGGTAAGAAGGGTGGTCCACAGAATAGGCTAGTCAGGTTCAACCTTGCAAGAGAAAAAAACATGTTTTTTTTTGTTCTTGCGGAAATAACTTTCCCATCTTTCTTTCCAAGAGAGAAAGACGAAAAGAAAATCCCACCACCGTCTAAGTATTTACATTCATTTATCATGAATCATGAAACGAAAGTGAAAAGAAAACTTGAGACTGGGTAAATTATGGCGGAAAAATGCCTCCTGAAAAGCAAATACTACAGGAAAGGTTTAGTCAGGTTACCTAATGTCAGAACATATTTCTTTGAGAGATCATATTCCCTTGAAAACTCAAGCATATTCTTGAAGTCTTTTTTCCACCTTTAGTTCACATTATTATTATTACTTCGGAAGATGGACGGGAATATCTTGAGGGAAACGCAAACTGAAGATTTTTTTTCAGTCTTTGTGTTACTGCTGGCGCTGCGTTGGCATTGGCACTGCCACAGATGCTAAAAGCCGATTCTTGGTCTGTTAGTGTCTCTTCTTTCTCATTTCATTGCATACTACTATTTTTTATGTCTTTCGAGTCTTGACCATGGCATGTGTGCTTTATTGGTCTCCAAGAGGAAATTAAAGCTTAGGAGCAGAGTAGCAAGCACTCTGGTGAGATGTGATGTGTGGTCTGTCCTTTATGAAAGGAAGCAGTTGGCAGTCGTAAAAGTAAATACTTTATGAGGACAAGGATAAAAGAGGAGGAGGACGAGGGGGATGAACAACCTAAAAAAACTTTTCTGATTTTGGAAAGGAACTTGATATGAAGAAAAAAATAATTACATTTTATGCTCGCCTCACCAACTCATTTCTTTCATCGTGCTTAGGATGAAGAGAATATGACAATGAATATTAAAGCTACCAAACGAAAACCCAAGCTTACTAACACCTCAGTCTGTTCGTTCCCATCATAAATTCTTGCGGTGAAAGTGAAAGTATGGAACTATAGTAGCGGGAGTAGCTGACGCTATGATAGGGTTGGATAGTGAAAGCTTCGCATAAATTATTTTCAAAATGCGGTATTCGTCCTTTTAAAATGTGAGATAATATATTACTTATGTATTTTTGTTCCCACAGTCCCTACTGCAAAATGTAAAGGATTTGCGGGACTTTGTAACTCACCCACCGAGGCCACTGAAGGTACATTAATGAAATAGAGATTAGATGTTGTTTAAAAAGAAATTTTACAAGTTGAACTACCTACAATATAATATGGAAAGGAGTGGCAGAGGCAGAAGTGGGTACTATATTGTCTTCGGGTGAAAATTCAATATTTGATTGTTTTCTTTTGTCTAGAGAGAAATTTAGGCTTGCTAGTGCAACAAGGCTTGGAGCGGAACTGCTTGGCCACATGTGGGATTGATGGTGGAATAGGAGCCGCATACTGTTGTCATTGCAATCACCATCACGCAGTCCACTACCATCATCATAATCAAAATTCCTGTCACGGATCTGCAGACAATGGCAATACTTTGTGTAATAAATCCACTTGTTCAGGTGCTAACAAAGTTCCCACCCCATGTACTTCTACAACTTGCGTTGCTGGAAATGGTGGGAACGGTAACGGTGGTGGAGGAGTATCTTCTTCTAATTCGAATGCTGCTACCGCTGACGGAAACTGTAGTAATAATGGGTTGCCAGCTCATTACCATTACCACTGCTGTTGTCACCATCATCATCATCACCATCACCACCACTATCATCACCATTCCCATCCTTGTGGAAATGCTGGAAGTGGCACAACTCCAGCCGCGAGCCAAAGTTGCAATGCAAGCACAATCGGAAGTTCCGTAGCGTCCCTGGGATTCAGCGATAGTTCAGAGTCTGAGGACGTGGAATTATGTGCCAGTCCACGGATGCAGAGGAAACGGTATAGAAATCGCCAAAGGGAGAGGGAAAGGTTGCTGGAGAGAGAAAGGGAAAGAGAATGGGAGCGGACACGGAGCTCCGTCCATTTAATGCCAGGTATTTAATACTTATACTTACTTGTTAATGCCTTCTATATCAAACTGGGTAAACATTGACCTTCAGCCTGTTAATGCATTCATATTACACAAAAAAAAATATCTAAATGTATTTCATAGAACCGGCCCATCCTCACCAACTCACTTATAACGATGTCCTTCCCGAAGCCGTTCGTTTAGTAGAGGTCAGCTACGAACATTTGGGGGACAAAGTTTAAAATCCATGGGGTATCCCCACATGTCCCTGACAGTCTGGGACAGGTCACGTATAAAACGTCCCTTCTTCATTTACAACCCAGACAAATGACTTTGCTAATCACAGAATTACGAGATGATATATTTTTCTCGCCTGAGAGCCTCCTCATAAACGGAGGATATTTGGATGAAGACGAAGAGGATTTGTCTATTGTTGTTGGGCCAGATCCGTCTCTGTCCTTGACAGCGGCTCAGCATCAACGCTATCCGTTGTTGCAAAGCCATCATCAGAGTGGAGCTCTCGTCTTGCCCAATGGCGAAGGAAATGGAGCAGTAGGTGGGGGAGTAAGAGGGGATGTCTATACTGGAGCTAATGTAATCTATCATCCCACAAGGCGTTCCTCGCGGGGAAGACTCCCCACCAATTATTTCAACCAGTCGTTGCTATTTACAGTCTTCTACTCCATCGTCATCCTCTAGTCTTCTCAATTACCAGCCAAGCAATTCGGGTGGAAGTAGTTCCGCTTCATCCAGCAGAAACCATCCAGGTCCTAGTTGCAGCGGAAGCAGTACCGGACCCAGTACTAGCTTATACAGCTCAAATGCACAATACTATAACGCTTCTTCTTCATCATCTTCTTCCTTTACTACAGCAAAATCCGAACTTTATGATACTGATGATCAAGATGAATTTCCCTATGTTGATCTGACCGCAAACGCGGAAATCATCCAGTTCAGAGAAACTCTGAGAAACAGTTTAAAGAACTATGAAAGCGTTGCCACTGCTGCTCCTGCTTCCACTTCCCAGAGAGATTCCGCTTTAATATCTAATTGCCGCAGTAGCATGTGCCAAGTTTGTGAACCGACACCGTCCGCAGTCCCTCACACTCCGATGAAAGTTCTCGCTTCCGCTACGATTGTTGGTGGAGGGAATGGGAGCGGAAACGATTCCAGCGTTGATCTTTCAGACAAGGCTCTTCAAAGAATAAAGTATGGACAAATGCGAGCGCAAGTGGAAAGGATTATAGCTGAATCTCATCAAAGTAGCGGATCATCTATGGTTGGAGGTGTTGCCACCAGCACACCTGCCCCTCCTGCGAGATCTTCTAGGTCTTTAAGAAGTCCAAAGAAAGTTAGTGGATCTGGGTCAGCTACTTCCTCTTCTAGACTTTCTACATTGCCCCAGTTACTCAATCAGAATCAAGTTGGATCTGTGACGGAAGTCGTGAATTGTGTACCTCATCAACAGCATCAGCAAGCTGCAGTAGCAGCATCTTCTTCTTGTTCGACTCATCACCATTCCCACGAACTTTACGAGCAGCAGCTACAACAAATGCAACCTGTTCCGGTGACAGCACCGATTGTTGTAAGGCGAAGTATGAGTGCTTCATACCTTGATAGTGTGGACAGAAATGTTGTGCTTTCATTGGATGTGGTCGGCAATGAAATTAATGTGAACTCACCCCCAAAGCGTTTAATTCTCGTAAAGAAACGCGGCCAGGATGGTGCAAGTGATGATCAAAATAAGGATGGATCCAATCCTGGGGGCAAACCGAGACTCAAGGACTGGGGAAAGAGTAAAAGTTGGGATAGTTGTGATTTGAGTAGCTGGAAGACTGGATGCAGATCTGCCGGCCCTGGAGGAAATTCCACTTTCTCCACCACCACTTCAGCGTACCGTCGAGAGATTTCTACAAGTTCCTGTCCAAAGTGCAGGTTTCCCAGTACGGAACCTGTGAGAACATGCGTGACGATGGCAGAGCCACTTGTTCACGGACGTGCCAATGTACCTATGACTCCAATGAGGAGAAATGTGATGACAAATTGTTCTACAAGTAAAAATTCCTTGATTGCATTACAACAAAGAGCTGGAACGAGTGGGCTCTGCAGAGTTGGAAAAAGAAGCGCAAAAGAAGACGGAACATCGTCGGAGGATGCTATTGAAAATGCAGACCATTCCTCCACATCTTCATCGCCATCCAGTTCAACACCGACTCACAGAGCACGAGGATCTCCTTCCCCAACACCTCCACCTCAACAATCGTCCTCCTTTAGCTCCACCGTCCATAGAAGATCCTTAAGTTTGTTAACACCATTACTAAAAAGGAGGGAGTTACTGAATGCCAGCAGGCAGCAGCAGTCCACGGATGGGACGGCAAGAAAAAATTCCACTCCCCAATCTAGCAACAACGCGCCCCATAGCTCCACGTTTATTCCCCCAGGTTCGCCTCAGCACCAACCCAGAAGTAGTCCATCAACCCCAGCAACTCAACGAAGATCGAGGCACAGTTATCTCTCATCAGCATCATCTCCTTTCCGTCAACTTTTCATCAACTCTCCATTACTTTCCCGGAGAAGAAACAAGGGAAGCAGTGGATCTAGTCGCGTTTCAGGTCCTGAACAAAATGGAAACCAGAGACGACGCTCCATGATCGACAGTTCTGATGATGAAGGAACATACGATGAATCCGTTGGGAATGCGATCCCGCATCCTCTCCCATCAACCAGTGGAAGCAGCAGTAATTGTTCAACATTGTGCAGTGCGGCTCCCGTCGCCGGGGGAGTAAACAATGATGGAGCATCATCATGCCCACATGCTTCCTCCAGTGGTGGCAGTTCCACCTTAGTGCAGATACCTTCTTTCTCCAGTAACTCAATGCCCACTCGTGAATGTGAGACTTTACAGCGTACACAGATTCATCAAAAGGTAAATAGATGAGAGATTTGCATTATTACACAAAACCCAATTCCAAGAATATTTGAGATGCCAGCATGATTTATGTGCTTATGTACCAAAAGTACGTGACGCGCGCAAAATTATTGATTCAATCTTTTTCATCAACTACATATTCGTTGAATCAGGTGGGACGGAAGAAAATCCAGTGCTTGGAACCGTGTCCAATGGCTCCCCGAAGGAGAGAATTTCTCATGCATAACAAAGCCCCAATGTGGAATGAGAATTCCCAAGTGTACCAGCTGGACTTTGGAGGTCGTGTTACTCAAGAATCTGCGAAAAACTTTCAGATTGAATTCCGGGGAAAACAGGTACAGAAATTCGCAGACACATATTTATTACATACATATTTATAGACACATGCAAACATTTTTTTATTCCATCGTTTTTTGTAGAAGTTAGTTGAATTGAATTTTATTTACTACGCGTATGTATAATGTTTTATTTTATCCTCCAATCCATTTTGTTTGTTTGTAGGTGATGCAATTTGGAAGGATTGATGGAAGCGCTTACACTCTGGATTTTCAATATCCATTTGCTGCTGTGCAAGCATTTTACTGCGAAAAACTTTCAGATTGAATTCCGGGGAAAACAGGTACAGAAATTCGCAGACACATATTTATTACATACATATTTATAGACGCATGCAAACATTTTTTTATTCGTTTTCGTCGAGTTAGTTGAATTGAATTTTATTTACTACGTGTATAATGGTTTATTTCATCCTCCAATCCATTTTGTTTGTTTGTAGGTGATGCAATTTGGAAGGATTGATGGAAGCGCTTACACTCTGGATTTTCAATATCCATTTGCTGCTGTGCAAGCATTTTCTGTTGCGTTAGCCAACGTTACGCAAAGACTCAAGTGATGTAGTTTCCTCCCATCATCCCTCTGGAGAAATTCTTGTGATGATCTCGGCATCATTATCATAAGATCTGCAATCAACGTTTTTACGCTTTCCTAAATCAATTAATTTGAGATTTCCGAATAAAATTCGAGAGTCGCTTCGCCTGCTTGTTTTCAACCCGTTTAAGGGTATGTAAACAGTAATTGTATACAAAAAAATATATTCAAAGGGAATATATTTATCCATACATAAAGATGAGATTTCGAGGATTTTTATTGCTTGCAGGATAATTACGCAATCACTTTTATATGCAGCAGTAAAGAGTAAATATTTGTGGTCGCTATTTGGGGTAACTTGAACCCTTCAGAAATTGCTAGGATTTAATAAGCATGCCAATCTTTAATCCTAAGAATTTCGGCCAAACATCTTATCGCTATTAAAGTAATCAATAGAAGATAATTTAATGTATTGGATCAGGAGAAAATTTAACCAGCATTAAAATCAGATTGGCTTGTTCTAAAAAAATGATTACGCAATGACTAACGACTTTTATCTAATATTAAAATGGTTATTCTAGTCTTCGAATAACAATTGAACCAGCCGAGCCGACGTTGTAAAAGATAAATTCCACCCAGAATGGATCCGATGCCCGATTTATGAACTACGAGATTTAATGAATCTATAATTCTTGATAGGCACTAAATTACGCAAAAATAAATTGTTTGAAAATAGATTTGACGGTCAGAGTAAAGGTTGACACACGAATTTGTTCAGATTGATTTAAAAATCATTTTTACATTGACATTGAAAACTGAGGTTAAAAAAGATATCCGTCTAAAAAAAGTTAAGAAAAAAAACTTAGTAAAAAAATTGAACAAATCTAAAGGAAAATGGTGATACAAAGCTTGCGAAATACGTTTTGCAAGCGAGAGTTTCAAAGTGTAACTCTTTCCGAAGGAATTTGTAGCTCTATATTGAATTGAATTGAATTGTATTTAATGAAGAGTGTCAGAGAGATACTTAACTTTTGATTTTGATAAAAAATTATTGAAAAAACACTGGAGTTATTCTTGGAACAGGATATTGCCTAATCGGGAAAAATATTTTGTAATAAAAAAGGAATTTTACGAGTATGACAATGCACAAGATACATATTCGTATTTGGAAGATGTAGAAAGAGATTTAAGATGTGAGTATTTTTGTTTTGAAAAGTTAAATACTTACAAAGGGAAGAAATGTTTGCCATGAAGTAACTCTTATTACCAATCAACGAAAAATTAATATCTGCGGATTAGGTGTTAGTCTTGGATCCTTTTTAGCTTTAAGCCAAATAGTATAATGCTGATGGAACAACTATAAATGCTTTGTTTATTTGCTACGTATTTCTGATGGAGTACATAAATAGCTATACACAATCAGATCAGATTCAAAAGTTAGGATTTTTGTTGTCGCTTTGTTTGCTATAAAGTATTATTATTGTCGCGTGAATTTCATCATTCCAACGTATTTCTAATGGAGTACATAAATAGCTATACACAATCAGATCAGATTCAAAAGTTAGGATTTTTGTTGTCGCTTTGTTTGCTATAAAGTATTATTATTGTCGCGTGAATTTCATCATTCCATAATCACGTAATCGCATACAAATCATGAGAATGGTGTTTTGTCGAAAAATAGGAACTGTATAAGGTGCTTTGCTTACATATGAATCATTTTAATAATGATGACCAGGGAAAAAAAGTATTTTAAGTATTGTGTGAATGATAGGAATCCATATGAAGATTGATGAAATGCAATTGAAATTTGCAAGATCTGAATGAAGAGGAAATAATTGAATTATGATTGTGCGTGAACTTGTGAGTGCTTATTGCATGCATTTCCTTTTTTACTGGTTTTTATATCTATGTACGTTTAAGCTAGATAATCAAATGAAGCAATGCGATGCAATCAATGATGAATTGATCTTTTTTTATTGTTGAGCCAATAATGGGGCTAAAGAATTGACTAAATGTTTATGTGTCCTAAATCGTTTGAGTATAATAATACGCTGCATAGTAAAAGGACGGATTGATTTTCGTGTCGTCACGCGTTAAAACACCTTTGAAAATCAGACTTTGAGTTGTTGGTTGGTGCATTTTAGGATTGGGTTTTCTAGCGAAACTTGGACAAATCGCTTTTTCGTAGTCGAAAATAGAATAGGATTAGAAATAAAAGTAGAAGTATGAATAATCGTTCCTAATCCTTTCTAGAAAAAAATGAGTTAAGTGCGTAGATAAATAATTTAATATTGTAAAAACTTACATATTTACTAGCTATTAATAAACACCAACTCGTTTTGTTGTAGAGTAAAAAAAATCATTTTAAATAGCATGTAAAATTGTAATCGTATTTTTAGAAGAATTTTACACGTATTCATAGACGTAAATTCATTCATTTCAGCTTTGAAAATGTAAAATCCTTTTACGTAGAAATGGATTTTTATCGCGTGATGCGTTCATTAAGAGATCTCATCAATGTAACACCGTCCGCCCGTCGACGACAAACGATTTTCAATCTACAGTTTTTCGGTAAAACGTGAAAAGTAAGAGTGACGAAAAATGTTAAGTTGATGAACCAAAGAAATATAAAACTGATTATGTAATTCTAGAGATGAAGCTTTTCTTTTTTGTATTGAATATTCAGAGTCAGAGCCAGAGTCATGTTTCAAGTGAATTTTTAATTAATATATTGGAAGAGAAAATTATAATATTAATATTCTAATATAAAGAAAATTATGATGGGCAATGAATGATATTTGCATGATATTCTTACTATTACTAGAGTGTTATTATTAATAAAAAATATTATGTTAAAAAAAGCTTAAAGGATCTAGACATTTTTCATTGGAATCACCGACCGTCTTACTTTGAATTTTAATCCTATTGACTGACCGACCTGAAGGGTTTTTCACTTCTGCGTGCACATTTTACCAAGAAAAAATCATTAAGAAAAGGAGGGGATGATGATACACGTACGTACGCACACAGACCTAATAACTTGACTTGATTCAACTCGACATTCGACATGTATTGCAATTGCAGGAGCAAAGTGGGAAAATCCTAGTAAAATTTTTCATTGAAGTGTCACACGAACTATGAATGAATCGTTGTGTAAAAAATGAAGAAATGCAACCTGCAACCCATAAAACTTTGACATGAAGAATGAAAATATTCGATAGAAAAGGATTATCATCACGATGATGAGGATGCGGATGGGTGTTCTTTTTTCAAAAATGCAAGCAATGCAATGCAATGTCTTCAAAGACCTATAGCTTACTTCAACTTATACCTCTATTGCGAGAGGAGTATAATACGTGCAAAAATGTATGAAAAGTAAACACGATATTTTAATTTTTAACACCAATTCACGGCGACTTTCATATTTTGACATAGGAGCTTTGAGCATGCAACACGCTTGTTTCATTCGAAAACATAATAGATGGAATAGGTATTAGCGTGATGGCTCCTCCTATTCAAAAAAAGGTTTTCAGGGAAATAATATGTGAAACAACTTGTACTATGTATTGCTGGTGTCATGTAGTAAAAAAGTACAATTGAATTGAAATGTATGTTACTCATTGTCAGAGGCTTATCCTAAATACCATTTTCATACCTGTTAAGCCAACATAAAAGGGATCTAATGCAATTTAACATCGTCATATATATATATTTCTGTGGTGCTTGGTTCGCTTTAGTAAAACACTTTCTTTTCTTTCGTACTCACATAAAAAATCGTGTTCGACAAGTGTACTTTGCACCAGAGCTTGGCAATAAGACCACAGAATCGGAATCAAGTGCTGAATAAATAAGCATGTTAAATGAAATGACATTATTAGATTTTCGCCTTCATACTTAAGTAACGCAACCGCAAAGAGCTAACAATATGTAGCTAAAAACAGTTTAAATTTTTAACGGACATTGGCGCTAAAGGAAATTACAGATTTGACACTAATTCATGAACTATTTAAGTAATTTCATTAATTTTCAGATAATTTGCATAGGTTGTCGAATGTTGTTTTATGGTCCATCGTTTCTTCAAAATATCCCTACCGAATTACTTAACTTTCAGCGGAAATTTCGCATTTCCAAAAATTCCCATTCATTGAAAAAGTTGATTCAGCTCGTATTATCTTCCCATCCCTGAAAACTTTCAGGTTGTTAGGTCCCTAGCCTGTACTTTGTTCTGCCAAGTTAAGGCTTTAACAAACACACAATGTAAAAGAGATTATAGGTATTTTTACGAATCTGCCCATCCCTGAAAACTTTCAGGTTGTTAGGTCCCTAGCCTGTACTTTGTTCTGCCAAGTTAAGGCTTTAACAAACACACAATGTAAAAGAGATTATAGGTATTTTTACGTCCGAAATCCTACCAAACAACTTTTTTTAGTTACGTGCACTAGGCAAAGTAAATCTGCTTCATACCCCATACTCCACGATACTACGTTGCCGTACATCACCTATCTATCACATCACACAACTCTACATCCAAAAGCACACAGCATTTTAAAAAAGCCTTGTGCGATGATGATAACACTTACATTTTATCCTTTCCTTATGGCAATATTAATGATGATGCCTCTTCTTTCTGCTCTTGGTGCTTTTGGCTCTCGTAGAAAGTCAGAGTCAGAGGAATAATATGCCAATGCAATGCATATGTAGTAATAGTAATAATGCATAGGATTGCAACAATCTTTTTTTTTAAGATACACAACATAAGCTTTTGAATTCAAATGAAATTTTTTTTCCTATACCCATAAAAAATCTTCTGTGAATGTGTGAGTAAAGTAAGTAGCTGCTGCATGCAGAGGCATAGACCCACATATTATCCACATTTAAAAAAAAAGTTTTTTTTTCTTCATAACACATCATCCGCGACACTGACACATACAATTTTTATCCAACATCCGTATACAATTTTCAATAGAGTAATCGCAATCGCTCATCGTTCTCTTTCCGTCCGTGTAAGTGAAGTTAGTGAGTGGGTCTCTCTCTCTTGTACGTGCAACAGAATTAGAAAAATTGTTTTAAGTAGTGAAAAATCATCATCATCATAATAATAATCTCTTTTCAACTTACAACATTAACATACACATTATTCAGTCATCATCATCATATCATCCCCGTCGTCGTCGTCGGTCGTCTTCTTCGCACCTAATGTAAGTGGAAAAAAAGATAGTACAATTCTTTTCAATAGAAGATCTCTCGCGCTATTCCTATATCTAACTTAACTAACATTATATCCCCTAATTCATTTCACTAATTTTTTTTTCTAAAGTCTAATGTCAGTAGAGAAAAAAGATAAGCAAATAGTAATAGTAAAAAGTAATATGCATATGTGGAATGTGGATGTGGTAGGGAAAAGTGCTTTAAGCGACGATGATGATATGATGCCTCTTATTATACCGCTCCTGCCACTAGTGCCGCATTACTCAACTCAATAATAGCAATATAGTACAATTGTAATACAATTTTTTAGTTAATGTATCTATATGCACTATGTGTAAAATGTAATGTAATGTGTGGTAGGTTTTATACCTAATTAAATGCTCATTCAAAGTTAACTTGTCTCTCTGTATCTTATTTTTTCCGATTTCTCCTCGCCTCGCTCCTTCGTCGTCGTCGTTCAATTGAATACGCGTCTCCCTCGTCAACATTAACTCTGGCTGTGTAAAAACGTTCAACTTGATTAACATCACCATTCATCAATAATAAAACTTCATATCATCACCCATCCATCGGTGGTGCTGTCGAACTCAAACTGATCCCATCCCAAAAAAATATCGTTTTAAACTTTGTTAATCTCTCCTGCACCTCCCTTCTCGTGCTTTCGTTGTAAACTGTCTGTGCTGCTGTAGAAGAAAGGAAAAAATAACTCATTTCCAATTCCAAAACATTTTATCTACATCACAAAAGCGAAGAGCGGAAGGAGACAAGAGAAAACACCATTACTTACGTTATTAGTCAGTCCAGTCCGTTCTGAGGAAGTCTCACAAGAGAATTTAGCGGGACCGTCATCGCAAAATCTGAAGATACGATCACCACTACTCCGTTGTTGTTTTGTTGGATTGCGAATTCAGCTGAAATGAACGGCTATTGACAGATATCAGTGCCCGTTTGGGAATTCATTTCGATTTGGAAGATCCTCACAATTCCTCACAAACAGCAGCAGTTTTTTGTTTACTGTGCAATTTCGTTTTAGTCCTTTCCAAACTTTTAACTTTGGAAGACGTTCGTTAGTCAACTATATACGGGTGTGTAATTGTACTTGTGAAACGAAAA